>CM035843.1:202480843-202705544 GCA_020510985.1 Pholidichthys leucotaenia | reverse complement strand
ATTGGAAGTCACACAGGGAACAAAAATCTTCTTTTAGTTCTCTCCAAATGTGGTGGGATTTTGGTAAGGCACAGATAAAACAATTCTGCCAACAGTACACTCAAAATGTCACTCGTAGCTTGACCCAATCCTTGAAAGTTCTGGAGACTGAGGTGGTAGAGCTAGAGGAGTTACTCAGTTCTACCGGAAAACAGGAGCACTTAGAGGCTCTTAAGTCAAAAAGGTCAGCCTTGGCTAGCTTGCTAGGGGTCACCGCACAGGGTGCTCTGGTCCGTTCGCGCTACATGGATGTAGCTCTGATGGACTCGCCCTCCCAGTACTTTTTTGGACTGGAGGGGAAAAATGGACAGAGAAAGCTCATTCACTCCTTGTTGGGCGATGACGGGAGAACAATCTCCACAGCAGCAGAGATCAGGAAACAAGCTGCTAGCTTTTACAGTGAATTGTTTAGAGCAGAGTGGAGGGAGGACACGTCACTGGGCCAGGTTTTCCTTGATGGTCTTCCAGTGCTCTCAGAGGACCTTGTTGCCGGCTTGGATGCTCCACTGTCTCTGTCTGAGCTGCATACGGCGCTAATGAGCCTCCAGAATGGAAAATCACCAGGCATAGATGGTCTCTCTGTGGACTTTTTTAAGGAATTCTGGCCCCTGCTTGGTCCAGACCTGCTGGAGGTTCTCCAAGATAGCTTGGAAAGGGGGACCCTACCCACGACCTGCAGGAGGGCCATCATCACACTGTTGCCGAAAAAGGGGGACCTCCAGAGCCTAAAGAACTGGAGGCCAGTCTCTCTGCTCTGCACAGACTATAAGATTCTCTCAAAAGCTCTGGCCCGAAGACTGAGAAAGGTGATGAGCGAGCTCATTCATGTAGACCAGACTTACTGTGTGCCTGGCAGGCTGATTAGTGACAACGTCACTTTAATTCGGGATATTTTGGAGGTCTCTGGTTCATTGGCGGTAGAAACTGGTTTGATTTCAATTGACCAGGAAAAGGCGTTTGATCGGGTTGAACACCAATATTTATGGACAGTTTTAACAGCTTTTGGGTTCAGCCCAGGCTTCATAGCCAGGATACGGGTCTTGTACAGTGACATTGAGAGTGTACTGAAGATAAATGGGGGCCTGTCTGCCCCTTTAAAAGTCCAGAGGGGGGTTCGGCAGGGCTGCCCTCTCTCAGGGATGCTGTACTCCCTCGCCATAGAGCCTTTGCTTCACTGCCTGAGAAGGGATCTATCAGGAGTTACTTTTCCTGGCTGTGACACCACGTTCAAGCTGTCGGCCTATGCAGATGATGTAGTCATTCTGCTAAATAAGCAGAGTGACATTGACGTTCTGGTTAGGAGTGTCAATCTTTTTGGCCAACTTTCCTCTGCAAAAATAAACTGGGGAAAAAGCGAGGCTCTGATGGTGGGGGAGAAACTAGAAAATCAGCTTACGCTGCCTGGTGGGTTGATTTGGAAAAAAGGAGGTTTTAAGTATCTTGGTGTCTTTATTGGAAATCAGCAGTTTGAGCAAAAAAATTGGGATGGGGTCATAGAGAAAATTAACGGGAGACTAAACAAATGGAAGTGGCTAATGCCAAGAATATCTTTTAGAGGAAGAGTGCTCATTTTAAATAATCTTGTTTCCTCATCCCTGTGGCACCGCCTCATGTGCATGGACCCCCCTGCTGGTTTGTTGTCCAAAATTCAGTCTGTTTTGGTGGACTTTTTTTGGGGGGGTGGACTCCACTGGGTTCCTCAAGCCCTGTTATTTCTTCCCAAAGAGGAGGGGGGGGCAAGGAGTGATTCATTTAGCTAGTAGAGGTGCTGCTTTTAGACTGACTTTCATACAGAGACTGCTGACGGGCCCCCAGGACCTGGTATGGAGGCCTTTGGCCTGTGTTATTTTACAGAGAGTCCTTGGGCTTGGGCTAGACCTCCCTGTGTTTTTAATGGATTTTAAGAACTCTAATGCACTGTCTTTACCCAGTTTTTACCGCAGTCTCTTTTCAGTGTGGACTCTTTTTAAAAAACAAAGAGGGCCATGCGATTCCCTCTACTGGTTGTTGAGGGAGCCGCTGGTTTTTGGTGGTCGCCTTGGTGTCCTGCCGGGAGTTGGAAGGACCTTCCTTGATAGACTGTGTTCCAGGAACGTTCTCACTCTGAAGCAAGTGGTGGAACTGGCTGGTCCTGGCCTCAACAACGCCTCAGCTTTAGCAGCTCATCTTGGTGTCAGGTCGAATCGTTTCATCGATGGTCTTCTTGCACACTGGAAACAGGAGCTTCATGGACTTGAGCACTCCCTACTCTTGGACTTTAGCAATGGCACGCTGCAGCCGGAAAGCACTGACCCCTTTCCCTCTCTCACGCTCTATATGGACTTTGACGTCGCTCCTTGCTCCTTACTGGCATTCTGTGCTCCCACTGGTGTGGACTTTGGAGGAGCCAGTGGTAAGGCTCTCTACAGACTGGTGGTGATGGCACTCAACAAGGACAGATTGAACACCTGTGTGGACACTCCTTGGAGAGCCTATTTTAAACTAGGAAAAGGGCATCGGCCTGCCTGGAGGGCTCTTTATAAAGCCCCTCTCCCTAAGAGGCATGGAGACTTACAGTGGAGGGTCCTGCATGGTATTATAGCAGTCAATGCTTTTGTTTCTGTGATTAACAGCAGTGTCAGTGATCAGTGTGTTTTTTGTTCCTCTAGGGAGACTGTTTTTCATTGTTTTATTGAATGTCAGCGCCTGAGTGGCCTCTTTGAACTTCTCACAGAACTTTTTCATATTTTTAAGGAAGTTTTCTCTAAGCAGGTTTTCATTTGTGGTTTTATGTACAATCGTCGTTTTAAGCAGAAGTGTCAACTACTGAACTTTGTTTTAGGGCAGGCAAAGTTGGCTATCTATGTAAGCCGGAGAAGAAAACTTGAGAATGTTGAGAGTGATGTTGATGTCAAAATTTTATTTGTGAGGCTACTTAAAGCCAGAATCAGGCTGGACTTTCAGTTTTTTATGGGGAATGGGGATGTGGAAGGCTTCAGGACCCTCTGGTCCCTGGAGAATGTCCTCTGTTCAGTTCATGATGGACAGCTTTTTTTGGGGCGTTTTTTGGGGGATTAATTTTCTGTGTAACATAGCATGATATAGAAATTGTATTGACTGATGGACAAGTGTGTTTATTAAAGATCTTTTAAAAATCAAAATCAATCTCTCTCTCTCTCTCTCTCTCTCTCTCTCTCTCTCTCGTGCGCATGCGTGGGCGTTTGTGGGAGCAGGGGTGTGGAGTGGTGTCGAGTGAGTACTTTAAACTTTGTATTTTCTAACTTTTTCTCTATCTTGTGTGTTTGAGGTGTGTGTGTTTAATATAGTGGGTTGAGTGTGTGAGTGTTGGAGTGAGTGTGTTGGGGAACGGTAGCTTCTGCTGCCGGTTTTTCCCAGCCGGCATCATGCCGGTGATTGATGGTGGTGTGGAGTTTGAGCGCTTAACCCGGCGTCATGGTGTGAGAATCCTCCCGACAGTTCCCTGTTCTGTGGAGGAGGCCAGCCTCGCTGTAGGACAGGTGGTTGGGCATGGCAGCATAAAATCAGCATCGAGGATGAACAGCGCAATTGTGATCTTTCTGGATTCGACTGAGAAAGCTGATCAGGTGGTGGGACAGGGAGTGGTCATAGGTGACACTTTTACTCCCGTTTTACCGCTGGCGAATCCGTCTAGGAGGATCACCATCTCAAACGCTCCTCCTTTCGTTAAAAATGATCAGCTGATTAGAGAGTTGTCCCGTTTTGGCCAGGTTGTGTCCCCTATCAGAATGGTCTCTCTGGGTAGTAAATCACCCCTGCTGAAGCATGTTGTATGTCATAGGAGGCAGTGTTTCATGGTGTTGAAAGACAGCTCTGCTGAACTGAACGCGTCTTTTAATTTCAGGATTGACGGCTTTAGCTACTTGGTGTTTGCAACATCTGAAACCATGAAGTGTTTTGCGTGTGGCGCAGAAGGCCATGTCCTGAAAAGGCGAACACAAAGAGCACTGGCGGTAAGAAAGGTGACGCCGCTGTTTCTGGTGGTCCGGAGGGTAGCGCTACATGTGGTGCGGCGGATGCCGCTGCGGCGCCCGCTTCTGCTGGGGCGGTCGTGGCCGCGACTGCGGCCGCATCCGCGTCCGCGGCCGCGTCCGCTTCTACTTCTGCGGGGGCGTCCGCGTCCGCGTCCGCTTGTGCTGGGGCGGCCGCGGCCGCCTCTGCTGGGGTGGCCGCGGCGGGCGCGGTAGTTGTCCCCCCAAACAGTGATGGTGGGGAATTTCTGTCTGGCGGCAGCTCTGATCATTGTGACGAGCCTGTCGCCCGGGGTAAACAGGTGGAGGGTGTAAGTAAAAGTGCAGTTAAACAAAGGAACGTGAATGAACAGACTTTGCAGGCGGGGGAGGAGCGGTTTGACGCTGTAGCGGACACACAGAGCAAACACTGCATGACAAACGTTGCGTTTCATGAAGAAATGCAGGAATGTAGTTTTGTTGAAGAGGATCCTTTTAAAGCTGCACAAAAAAGGAAAAGTGCGGAAAACTTGCAGAGCTCTGCTAAATCTAGTAGGGTTGGGAATTTAGATTTAGTGAATGAGAGCGCTTCTGACGAAAGTGGAGATGAGTCTGAACTGATGCAGACGCAGACGCAGGAGGAGCAAAGCTCCTATTGTTTTACTAAAATTAGACAATTTCTCCAGGTGACTAAGGGGAGCAGAGCTGTGAAAGTGGAAAATTACTTTCCAGATCTGGAGTTATTTGTGGCATCAGCTCGCAAGCTGATGAAACCGAATGATGGGAATGAGACTTTTACTGATCAGGAAATTTTTCGTTTAAAGAAACTGGTTGTCAAACTGAAATCACAAATTTCTAACAGTCATGTTGACTCTTAGTTTGTTTCTTCCCTTTTATGCTATGTGTGTGTTTTTTTACTGTACCTTATTTTTATCCTTTTTAATGCCCCACCTTAGAATTGGCACTCTTAATATAAACAGGGCCAGGGATGATGTAAAAAGGGCCTCTTTATACAAGCTTTTTAATTTAAAGGCACTTGACGTGCTGATGGTCCAGGAGACTCACAGCACTGTAGACATTGAGTGCCAGTGGAGAAAAGAGTGGGATGGCTGCATTTTTTTTAGCCACAAATCCAATAATAGTGGAGGGGTGGCTGTACTTTTCTCTCGGGGTTGTGTGCCTGTCTCTTATGAGGTAGAAGAGGTGGTGAAAGGACATGTACTCTTGCTAAAGGTACAGCTTGAAAACGTAAACTTGGTTCTTATAAACGTGTATGTGCCAACCCAGAGAGCAGAAAGGATCAGGGTCTTTAATATGCTATCAGATACGGTTAGATCCTGTAATCCAAATAGTTTTTTATTTCTGGGGGGTGATTTTAACTGTACATTAAACCACAGACTGGACAGGAACCATCAGGAACCTCACCCTGCTTCTGCCAATAGGCTGAGGGAACTAGTGAAGGCACATGAAATGGCCGATGTGTGGAGATCACATCATGGGGACCAGAGGCAGTACACCTGGAGCCATGCTAAAGATAACCTCTTATCTATGGCCAGGTTAGACCGTTTCTATGGTTTTAAACACCAAATGAGTGTTTTTAAAAATAGTTGTATCTGTCCTGTTGGTTTCACTGATCACTGCCTGCTGATTTGTTCTGTTTTCATTGAAAATGTAAAGTGTAAGAGTGCTTTTTGGCATTTTAATAATACACTTTTAAATGATGTGTTTTTTAAGGGAGTTTTTCATGATGTATGGAAGTCACACAGGGAACAAAAATCTTCTTTTAGTTCTCTCCAAATGTGGTGGGATTTTGGTAAGGCACAGATAAAACAATTCTGCCAACAGTACACTCAAAATGTCACTCGTAGCTTGACCCAATCCTTGAAAGTTCTGGAGACTGAGGTGGTAGAGCTAGAGGAGTTACTCAGTTCTACCGGAAAACAGGAGCACTTAGAGGCTCTTAAGTCAAAAAGGTCAGCCTTGGCTAGCTTGCTAGGGGTCACCGCACAGGGTGCTCTGGTCCGCTCGCGCTACATGGATGTAGCTCTGATGGACTCGCCCTCCCAGTACTTTTTTGGACTGGAGGGGAAAAATGGACAGAGAAAGCTCATTCACTCCTTGTTGGGCGATGACGGGAGAACAATCTCCACAGCAGCAGAGATCAGGAAACAAGCTGCTAGCTTTTACAGTGAATTGTTTAGAGCAGAGTGGAGGGAGGACACGTCACTGGGTCAGGTTTTCCTTGATGGTCTTCCAGTGCTCTCAGAGGACCTTGTTGCCGGCTTGGATGCTCCACTGTCTCTGTCTGAGCTGCATATGGCGCTAATGAGCCTCCAGAATGGAAAATCACCAGGCATAGATGGTCTCTCTGTGGACTTTTTTAAGGAATTCTGGCCCCTGCTTGGTCCAGACCTGCTGGAGGTTCTCCAAGATAGCTTGGAAAGGGGGACCCTACCCACGACCTGCAGGAGGGCCATCATCACACTGTTGCCGAAAAAGGGGGACCTCCAGAGCCTAAAGAACTGGAGGCCAGTCTCTCTGCTCTGCACAGACTATAAGATTCTCTCAAAAGCTCTGGCCCGAAGACTGAGAAAGGTGATGAGCGAGCTCATTCATGTAGACCAGACTTACTGTGTGCCTGGCAGGCTGATTAGTGACAACGTCACTTTAATTCGGGATATTTTGGAGGTCTCTGGTTCATTGGCGGTAGAAACTGGTTTGATTTCAATTGACCAGGAAAAGGCGTTTGATCGGGTTGAACACCAATATTTATGGACAGTTTTAACAGCTTTTGGGTTCAGCCCAGGCTTCATAGCCAGGATACGGGTCTTGTACAGTGACATTGAGAGTGTACTGAAGATAAATGGGGGCCTGTCTGCCCCTTTAAAAGTCCAGAGGGGGGTTCGGCAGGGCTGCCCTCTCTCAGGGATGCTGTACTCCCTCGCCATAGAGCCTTTGCTTCACTGCCTGAGAAGGGACCTATCAGGAGTCACTTTTCCTGGCTGTGACACCACGTTCAAGCTGTCGGCCTATGCAGATGATGTAGTCATTCTGCTAAATAAGCAGAGTGACATTGACGTTCTGGTTAGGAGTGTCAATCTTTTTGGCCAACTTTCCTCTGCAAAAATAAACTGGGGAAAAAGCGAGGCTCTGATGGTGGGGGAGAAACTAGAAAATCAGCTTACGCTGCCTGGTGGGTTGATTTGGAAAAAAGGAGGTTTTAAGTATCTTGGTGTCTTTATTGGAAATCAGCAGTTTGAGCAAAAAAATTGGGATGGGGTCATAGAGAAAATTAACGGGAGACTAAACAAATGGAAGTGGCTAATGCCAAGAATATCTTTTAGAGGAAGAGTGCTCATTTTAAATAATCTTGTTTCCTCATCCCTGTGGCACCGCCTCATGTGCATGGACCCCCCTGCTGGTTTGTTGTCCAAAATTCAGTCTGTTTTGGTGGACTTTTTTTGGGGGGGTGGACTCCACTGGGTTCCTCAAGCCCTGTTATTTCTTCCCAAAGAGGAGGGGGGGCAAGGAGTGATTCATTTAGCTAGTAGAGGTGCTGCTTTTAGACTGACTTTCATACAGAGACTGCTGACGGGCCCCCAGGACCTGGTATGGAGGCCTTTGGCCTGTGTTATTTTACAGAGAGTCCTTGGGCTTGGGCTAGACCTCCCTGTGTTTTTAATGGTTTTTAAGAACTCTAATGCACTGTCTTTACCCAGTTTTTACCGCAGTCTCTTTTCAGTGTGGACTCTTTTTAAAAAACAAAGAGGGCCATGCGATTCCCTCTACTGGTTGTTGAGGGAGCCGCTGGTTTTTGGTGGTCGCCTTGGTGTCCTGCCGGGAGTTGGAAGGACCTTCCTTGATAGGCTGTGTTCCAGGAACGTTCTCACTCTGAAGCAAGTGGTGGAACTGGCTGGTCCTGGCCTCAACAACGCCTCAGCTTTAGCAGCTCATCTTGGTGTCAGGTCGAATCGTTTCATCGATGGTCTTCTTGCACACTGGAAACAGGAGCTTCATGGACTTGAGCACTCCCTACTCTTGGACTTTAGCAATGGCACGCTGCAGCCGGAAAGCACTGACCCCTTTCCCTCTCTCACGCTCTATATGGACTTTGACGTCGCTCCTTGCTCCTTACTGGCATTCTGTGCTCCCACTGGTGTGGACTTTGGAGGAGCCAGTGGTAAGGCTCTCTACAGACTGGTGGTGATGGCACTCAACAAGGACAGATTGAACACCTGTGTGGACACTCCTTGGAGAGCCTATTTTAAACTAGGAAAAGGGCATCGGCCTGCCTGGAGGGCTCTTTATAAAGCCCCTCTCCCTAAGAGGCATGGAGACTTACAGTGGAGGGTCCTGCATGGTATTATAGCAGTCAATGCTTTTGTTTCTGTGATTAACAGCAGTGTCAGTGATCAGTGTGTTTTTTGTTCCTCTAGGGAGACTGTTTTTCATTGTTTTATTGAATGTCAGCGCCTGAGTGGCCTCTTTGAACTTCTCACAGAACTTTTTCATATTTTTAAGGAAGTTTTCTCTAAGCAGGTTTTCATTTGTGGTTTTATGTACAATCGTCATTTTAAGCAGAAGTGTCAACTACTGAACTTTGTTTTAGGGCAGGCAAAGTTGGCTATCTATGTAAGCCGGAGAAGAAAACTTGAGAATGTTGAGAGTTGTCAGAAGTCTGAAATATAACCTCACAAATACAGAGTACAAAAAGGTATTAGACTGAATCAAAGATCAGACTTAAGACACGCAGAGCCTTTTAGAAATTAGAAGTTTTACTTGCACAAGGAGTATCAACACACATACAGAGTGAGTTGAATACTGTCGGACAATCCGCAGTTGCTTTCTTTATATACACTCAGCAAAAGCAGAACAAACAGAATTACCACATAAGCAAAAGTACGCTCTGTATGTCTTCAAGTGTGTGTAGGAGATAAATTGTATGAACACCCTGTTCATGCAATGTCCCCTGCACACACAGGGTGTACAGGGGACAAGTCTTGATACAGCATATATGTCAACACTCTTTTATCACACATCAGATGAATAACAGAAGGGTGATGCAGCTTAGTCACTAACAGTGATTATAAGAAGAGGCACAAGTTGTATTTTATGACTAATGGGAAAAAGCATCATACATATAAGAATATCAATCTTCATTTTATGAGTTATTAATAAAATGATAACTGTTTATATGCACAGTATATACAATTTTTCCCAACATTTTCCTCCTGTTTATTATTTTATTAATCTTTTTAATCATATGCAATTATCAGTATAATGTAACTTCAAAAGATTTCCTACATTGACATTATTAAGCATTCATGTGGCGTATAGCTAGAGCACTGCCATACATTGGAAAAAGAGTACCCATTGGTTTTTCCAAGAATCCATACCCATCATCATTTGGCCAAAAAACAGTAGGATTATTGCTACAGTTAAAAGTACAATTTTTCCTCTTTAAGGTGAATTTTCCATCAGCAATATAGGGAAAGTGAAATACATTTAGACAGAATCATAATATGACACTTCACAGGTCACTTCCTTAGTATCATTGCATCTTTGTGAAATACCCAGGTTGAAACTGTTTTTACTACAATTTTTGTGAAAGCAGATTGGTGAAGTAAACAGTGTAGGATTTACTTTCATTAAATGCTTCTTAACTGCAAGCAAAGAAGTTCCAATCCCAATAATATTAAATATTCTAATCTTAGACCCAGTGTAATCAGTAATAGTGACATTCAATCTATTAAGATACCTTTCTGACAAATTCCCCACCAACCAATGTCCAACATTATTGCTTGTATTAAACAGACTGAGACGAGAGTTCATCGCTATTGTCGCTCCGGGCGTTTTCTCTTCACTCAGTGGAACAGGGATCATGGGTATTGTAGTCAATCATGGGTATTGCAGTCTTGTGTAAATGGGGTAGCAATGAACACACATAGCAGGAAGTATCGATTCCCAGTCCTCTCACCAAAACCACCATTGTCTGGTACCATAGGTTATGCGTATTGTTCATTGTCCGTGCTTCGTGGGTTCCTTGTCCTTGAATCAGAAAGAGATTACCACCCCACTGCCAGGAGAAGTGCTGAGCACAGAGTCATCAATAGTTTTGGTGCCATGCTTCCACCTGAGAGAGTACCCCTCCGGGCCTCTTTCTTCACCAGGGTTGAGACAGACTTGTCCTTAAAAGGACATGCCCCCTTTGTACTGGACTTACTCAGGGAAACAAGTTAGTTAGTTCACTTACAGCCACCCGTAGTCTTTTAGCGTGTGAAAGGTGAATCCGAGATGGTCATTCAGCAATACGTACTGCAGTGGGAGTGGGACATAGTCTCCAGGTTGATCCGTTTCTTTCTGAGATGTTCACCAAGATCTGTGTATTTGTTAGGTGTGGTTAGTGGTGAGAGGTCAGGTAATACATAAGGATGGCGAAAAAACACATTCAAAAGGTGATAATCCTGTCACACACACAGATGCGGCATTTGCTGGGGATGTGTGATGAATTCCTGTCCACTTTGTGGAGGTGTCAATCAACACCAAGCAATATTGTAGCTTTCCATTGCTCCTTGAGCACAAATGATGCACTTTTGGCATGTTTTTGTTACTTCTTTCAAAATATTAGGACAGTTTTTTCCAACATCCTCATCATTGATTTCCTCCTGTTGGCACATGGTTGGCCATGTGCCACCAGGACAGCTCATCTGTATAATGTGGGTGGCAGAGCAAATTTTCATCAGACAAGCCAAATGTATATCTAATTATTTACACATGAAACAGGAGGAAGGTCCATATTATTTTGACAGTCTTTTAAAACATCAACATTATTAATAAGACTGACAGTTCCTAAAAGACCAATAGCAGCACAGTGAGTAGCGTTATGCAGGTGGCATGTGCTATAAGCATATTTACTATCTGTACAGAATACAGATAAGTTAACCCCAGACAACACCGTTACAGCATAAGCACGCTTCTGTTTTTACAGAGCAAGCCTATCGCTCGCTTCTTCCTTTGCTAAGTAGAGAGAGGGAGAGAGTTGCTGTTCGCCCCCTCCTCCACAACATGGGAAATGTGTAGGATAATAGAGGGCATGATCTTATTATTTGTATTATCCCATAAATAATAAAAAGGTGGTCTGTATTGCCCAGCCTGTATTTGAGTTATAACTGCAGCCATATGTTTATCCTGGGCACTACAGAAAATGAAATGAAAAGCACTTATGTAAATAAAATTGCATTTATTGATAATTTTTATGCATTATCTATTTTTCTGGGGATTGCTAATTATTTGCTAATTAATTTGCTAATTAATTTCTTTGATACCCTCTGTTTTGATACATGGAGGCTTAATATCTCAATAATTATAGCTTCTTTTTGTGACATCTCTTGAAATAGTTTACAAATTTCATTTAAGAAAAACAAAATAACTATCTGTGCATTTTTGATATGCTTCAGCATTGATAAATAAGATCAGTTTGTCCAATTGAACACAGATGGGTTGAATTTGAAATATTGTGTCACATTCTTTCAGTCAAAGGAAAGGCGGACGTTTTGCCTAATTTAGAATTCGATTTAATGTTTTACAAGGAATGTCCCTATTTCATACATTCCTTGGTAAATTATGGAGTGCAATGTAGTTCACCCTGTCCCAGCTTGGCCACCGCTGAATCAGGAGAAGCACATCCCTCATTGCTGTCACATTTCTGAAATATATTGTTACCGCACCATTATGTGGTGAGTAATATCAGTATAAAATCATATAAACATTACATTTGTAAAGTCAGTCATTTGAATCAGTACACCTTATGTTATCTACAATGTCATACAAAGTCATACTTGGCTTCAAAAAGTGATTCTTTCTCCAAGACCTTTGTCTGATAATCCACAGCCTCTGGCAGATCATATGCACAGACACATTAATTATCAATCTGTTTTGATCCTCTGTGCTCTAAATCATGTGATATAGGGTAAACATAAAATCTTCAGTGATTAGGCATTATTAAATGACATCATAATATGATCATAGTATGGCCTGTAGTCACATTGTCACACGTCAGTCCTTTTTTCCCTATAAAGTGCACTGTCATATTTCAGTCAAGGACAAAGGTCAGTAATGCGTCAAAATTGGGTTTTTTTTGTTTTTTTTTTGTTTTTGTTTTTTTTTAAATATGTAAACAGTTTATCACGTACGCAACATTAATCAAGACCCCACAGAGTTAAATTGAAAAAATAAAAACTTTGTAAAAGTACCCATACCACTTTCTTCACAGATCAACCACACACACACACACACACACACATACAGAATAGATAATAGATAAAACAACGTTCTCATTGTCCATTTTAACGTTATCCAGTTTTGCTGCCATTTAATTATGATTTTATTTGCTTCCTCCTTTTCCCAACCTCTTGGGCTTCTTGTGAAAGAGTGGAATACGGGCCCGCCTTAGGTCCCGGTTTGGGGTATGGGGGTGGATTTTCCAATAGTGGAGTTTTCATTTGTTTCTGCTTTTCTCTGGCTTCATCAGCTTTCCGTTGGGAAGCCTCTGCCGCTTGTGACCACAAGATGGCACATTGGAGCTCCGCACTGGGTTTGCCTGTTTTAACAGGTTTATTAGACGTCATTTTAATGGTTGTTAACAATGCCTGGCATTCATCCACGTTCAACGTGGGCTTGAATGAGAAATCCTTTTTTCCATTTATTTAAGTATTTTTCTGGATCCTTTATTTTTCCCTTTTCATTTTGTCTGTTATTGTAATTTTTACAGCTGCGCGCGCTATGTCCTGTTTTTTCTTCTGTTTATTCGTCTGCCTATCTGGTCTTCTAACACAATTCCCCATTTTTAGATGGTCAGGAACGTTATCAGTACGCCCACCGTAACCGTATTACCGCCCAATTTTTGGGGTGTGTTCCGTAGTCAGGAACGTTGAACAGTACGCCGACTGTCAACACTATTTACTGCCCAATTTGGGGTGAATTCCTTCACCCTACTTATTTTAAAACCTGACCACCAAACAGTTGTGAATCGCCGTCACACTGTCTCCTGCACCCCTCTTTATTTGAAAACCTGACCGGTCAGTAACCGTGAATCGCCGTCACGTTACTTCCTAAGACCACTGCATTCCTGCAGCGGTTTTTAACCACAAGGAAAAGTACAGAACGCCGCTTGTACTACCATTACTTGCTCGTCAGCTGACCCGTGGTTCTTTAAAAATGGGAAATTGTGAATTGTGAGGCTCGGTTATTCTTCATATACGTCTACTACAGTCAATCTGAAAAGGGAAAAATTTGTAACTTACTTTTTAGGCTCTATCAGTAAGGACAGCCGTCACCAGATTAGAGCCGGGAGAAGGAGAGTCTCTGGCAGCGTTCCCTCAAGACGGGTTTCCAATTTTCAACCTGCAGGACACACATCCCTTCCCGCTCCACCTGGATCTCAGCTGTCCCGGGTTTCGGCACCAGCTATGTCAGAAGTCTGAAATATAACCTCACAAATACAGAGTACAAAAAGGTATTAGACTGAATCAAAGATCAGACTTAAGACACGCAGAGCCTTTTAGAAATTAGAAGTTTTACTTGCACAAGGAGTATCAACACACATACAGAGTGAGTTGAATACTGTCGGACAATCCGCAGTTGCTTTCTTTATATACACTCAGCAAAAGCAGAACAAACAGAATTACCACATAAGCAAAAGTACGCTCTGTATGTCTTCAAGTGTGTGTAGGAGATAAATTGTATGAACACCCTGTTCATGCAATGTCCCCTGCACACACAGGGTGTACAGGGGACAAGTCTTGATACAGCATATATGTCAACACTCTTTTATCACACATCAGATGAATAACAGAAGGGTGATGCAGCTTAGTCACTAACAGTGATTATAAGAAGAGGCACAAGTTGTATTTTATGACTAATGGGAAAAAGCATCATACATATAAGAATATCAATCTTCATTTTATGAGTTATTAATAAAATGATAACTGTTTATATGCACAGTATATACAATTTTTCCCAACAAGAGTGATGTTGATGTCAAAATTTTATTTGTGAGGCTACTTAAAGCCAGAATCAGGCTGGACTTTCAGTTTTTTATGGGGAATGGGGATGTGGAAGGTTTCAGGACCCTCTGGTCCCTGGAGAATGTCCTCTGTTCAGTTCATGATGGACAGCTTTTTTTTGGGCGTTTTTTGGGGGATTAATTTTCTGTGTAACATAGCATGATATAGAAATTGTATTGACTGATGGACAAGTGTGTTTATTAAAGATCTTTTAAAAATCAAAATCTCTCTCTCTCTCTCTCTCTCTCTCTCTCTCTCTCTCTCTCTCTCTCTCTCTCTCTCTCTCTCTCTCTCCCCTACCCTCCCCCCGCCCCCCGTGGCTTGTTTAAACTTTTTTTCGGTTTTCTACTGCTGGCCGCTTTTCCAGTTTTTGTTTTTTTGGGTGGAGGATGGAGGCCTTGGGAAAGCCACCTCCATCTATCCACCAGGGGGTGAGGATCGTTCCCCCGGACAGCGCTGTTACTGTGGAGGAGGTCCTGGAGGCTGTGGCCGAGCAGGTGGGCCCTGACGTGGTTTGCTTTGCTTCCCGAATGAATAGAGCTGTGGTTGTGTTTCTGGCGGCTGAAGACGATGTCCACACCCTGATTGTAAGCGGAGTGGTTATCGGGGAAACGTATGTACAGGTGTCCCCCTTATCTGTCCCATCAACGAGAATCACCGTCTCAGGTGTTTCACCTTTCATCACTGATGAGCAGTTGGCGACGGAGCTCCGCAGATTTGGGAAGTTTGCAGGCCCGTTTACAACTCTGCCTTTGGGATGCAAGGCCACCAAGTTCAAACATGTGAAATCACTCAGGCAACAGGTGTTCATGTTTCTCGACTCGCCCACTCAGACTCTGGAAGTCTCCTTCAGGGTCAAGCACGGGGACGGATCTTATATGGTGTATGCGAGCTCGGAACAGATGAAGTGTTTTGAATGTGGAGACGTGGGCCATAAACGGTTCGCTTGTCCGCACAGGCAGCGGGCGGAGGGCCCTGATGGGGCCACGGACGGTGCCAGCGGCGAGTCCTCCGCTCACGCCACAACTGCGGATGGCGGCGCGGCCTCCGCTCCCGCTGCCCCTGCTCCGGAGCCTGCCGCTGTGTCTGTGGACGGCCCGGCTGTGCCGCCCGCGGCCCAGCTTGCGGCCGGGAGCGTTGATGGCGATGGCGCCACAAAGGTCACTGATGGTGGGTCACAATCATCTCGCTGTGTGACGTCAATGGCTGGGCCACCGGCAGCTGCTCCCGCTTCAGAGGAGGGGACGGAGCACCGACCTGATGGTGCGTCACAATCATCTCGCTGTGTGACGTCAGCGGCTGTGCCTCCGCCAGCTGCTGCCGCTTCGGTGGAGGGGACGGAGCACCGACCTGATGGTGCGTCAGAATCTCGCTGTGTGACATCAGCGGCTGTGCTTCCGGAGGCTGCTACCGTTACACAGCGGGGGATGGAACAGCGACAGTCAGCTGCTGAGGGTGGCATCCAGGAAAATGTGGCCCATGATGAATCCACTGGCCCGGGAGAACCAAGCAGTCAGCTGAGTTGTGCTGCCGAGGAAATGGAATCTGATAACGACACTGTGTCTAATACTGGGTCTACTGAGGCAAAATGCAGTACAAACACGAGTCTGTACTCACTGGACGAAATCAATGCTTTTCTGGATGAAACCTATAACAAAGCCATTAGGGTCGCCGACTACTTCAGTGACACTGATCAGAATCAGAATCAGAATCAGCTTTATTGGCCAAGTATGCACAACACATACAAGGAATTTGACTTTGGCTAAAAACTTGCTCTCGTTGTTCAGGTGGAGGATTTAAATAAGGATTCAATTGACAACAGAGTATGTACAGTAAATTACAGTCTGTCCACGTTTCTATAAAAGGATGCAAATATATACAGGAATATATGCAGTTATTTACTCAGACTAACCACACTTGCAGAAATATATGAAAAAATATACAATCACACAGTATTTCAATGTGGACTCAGATTCAGTGATATAATGTGAATGAAGTAAAAAGCAGTGTGAGAGTTGTGTGCAATGTAATAATGGATGAAAAGTCATGAGTACAGCAAACAGGTAGGACTAGGTGAATGTTAGGAGTTCATCAGAGTGATGGCTTGAGGAAAGAAACTGTTCCTGTGACGGGTGGTTTTGACCTTCAGTGATCTGTAACGACGACCAGAAGATAGAAGTTCAAACAGTTTGTGGCCGGGGTGTGATGGGTCAGCACAGATGTTTCCCGCCCGTTTCCTGGTTATGGACCGATCTAAGTTCTCAATGGAGGGTAGGTCGGTACCAATGATCCTCTCCGCAGACTTAATGATCCGCTGCAGTCTGGTCTTGTCCTGTTTAGTGGCAGATCCAAACCAGACAGTGATGGAAAAGCAGAGGACAGATTGGATGATGGCGGTGTAGAAGACAACCAGCAGCTCCTGAGGCAAATCAAACTTCTTGAGCTGACGCAGAAAAAACAACCTCTGCTGGGCCTTTTTCCAGACAGTGTCTATATGGGAGGACCACTTCAGGTTCCGGGAGATTGTGGTACCCAGAAACTTGAAGGAGTCCACAGTGGACACTGTGCTGTTGAGGATGGTGAGTGGGGGGAATGAAGGGGGGTGTCGCCTGAAATCCACAGTCATCTCCACCGTTTTGGCTGGGTTAAGTTCAAGATGGTTCTGGCTGCACCAGAGGATCAGCTGCTCCACCTCCCGCCTGTATGCAGACTCATCATCATCCCGGATCAAACCGATGACTGTGGTGTCGTCCGCAAACTTCAGGAGCTTCACCGAAGGGTCCTCTGAGGTGCAGTCGTTGGAGTAGAGGGAGAAGAGCAGTGGGGAAAGGACACATCCTTGGGGGGCGCCAGTACTAATTTTTCGGGAGCTGGATGTAAATCTCCCTAGCTTCACCTGTTGCCACCTGTCAGTCAGAAAGCTGGAGATCCACTGGCAGGTGGAGGGGGGCACCTTGAGCTGGAGGAGTTTCTGATGAAGAATGCCTGGGATGATGGTGTTGAACGCTGAGCTGAAGTCGACAAACAGGATCCTGGCGTACGTCCCTGGGGAGTCGAGGTGTTGCAGGATGTAATGTAGTCCCATATTCACTGCATCATCCACTGACCTGTTTGACCGGTAGGCAAACTGCAGTGGGTCCATCAGGGGGCCTGTGATGACCTTCAGGTGGTTCAGCACCAATCTCTCCAAGGATTTCATGACCACAGAGGTCAGGGCAACAGGTCTGTAGTCGTTTAATCCTGTAATAGAGGGTTTCTTGGGAACTGGAATGATGATGGAGCGTTTGAAGCAGGAAGGCACTTCACGCAGCTCCAGTGATCTGTTAAAGATCCGGGTGAAGATGGGGGCCAACTCGTTAGAGCAGACTCTCAGGCAGGACGGAGACACACCATCAGGTCCTGCAGCCTTCTTGATCTTTTGTCTCTGAAAGACCCGGCGCACCTCCTCTTCACAGATCATTAGTGCTGGTGGGAGGTCAGAGTGGAGGAGGGATGGAGTTCCTGGGGCTGCAGATAATCCTTTTGTGTGGGTGGGAGGTGAGAACTGTAGGTTCTTTTCAAACCTGCAGTAAAAGCTGTTTAGGTCATTAGCCAGCTGGAGGTTTTCCGCAGGGTGGGGGGATGGTCTCCTGTAGTTGGTGATATTCCGTAGGCCTCTCCAGACAGAAGCAGAGTTGTTAGCTGAGAAGTTTTTTTGTAACTTCACACTGTAGCTCCTCTTAGCAAGCCTGATCTCCTTCGTCAGCATGTTTCTGGCCCGCTTGTACAGAGTCCAGTCACCAGTCCTGTAGGCCTCCTCCTTGGTCTGACGTAGCTGCTTCAGTTTAGGAATGAACCAGGGTTTATTGTTGTTGTATATGCAGAAGGTCTTGGTCTGCACACACATGTCCTCGCAGAAACAGATGTATGACGTCACAGTGTCAGTGAGTTCATTTAGGTTAATGGCTGCAGCTTCAAAAACACTCCAATCTGTACAGTCAAAGCAGGCTTGTAACTTCAGCTTTGATTCCTCAGTCCATTTCTTCACAGTCCTTACAACAGGCTTGGGAGTTTTTAGTTTCTGTCTGTATGTTGGAATAAGATGGAGCAGACAGTGGTCAGAAAAACCCAGAGCTGCACGGGGGACGGCATGATAGGCATTCCTTAAAACTGTGTAACAGTGGTCAAGTGTATTTGTGTCCCTGGTGGGACATTTAATATGCTGTCTGTATTTAGGAAGCTCATTTGTGAGATTAGCTCTATTGAAATCACCCAGAATGATAAGCAGAGAGTCTGGATGTTTTTCCTCCACCTCTGCTATCTGGTCAGCGAGGTGCTGCAGTGTCTCCGTTGTACAAGCAGCAGGTGGGATATAAATTCCGACCAGAATAAATGAGGAGAACTCTCGCGGTGAATAAAAGGGTTTACAGTTTATGAACAGTGACTCTAGGTTAGGGCTACAAAACTTCTTCAACACTGTGACATCAGTACACCAACCTTCGTTTATGTAGAAGCAGATTCCACCACCCTTAGTCTTTCCAGAGAATTCTCGGCTGCGATCAGCGCGAAAGAGTTGGAATCCGTCCAGACGCACCGCGCTGTCCGGGATGTGTTCACTCAGCCAGGACTCCGTGAAACAAAGGGCGCCAGATCTGCTAAAATCCCGGTTTTTGTGAGTCAGGAGCAGCAGTTCATCCATTTTGTTCGCCAAACTGCGGATATTTGCCAGATGGATCGATGGGAGCGGCGTGCGAAATCCTCGTTTCTTCAACCTGACTAGCGCACCGGCACGTTTACCACGCCGCCTTCGTTTCCGGCCAGCGCCAATAGCCGCTGCTCCCACAGCTAAGATCGACTGAAAAAACTTCAGATCAGCAGCAGTAACTGGCGGAGAAGTTGCATTGGGAGGTAGTCTGAGTGAAAGTAGTTCCTCCCTTGAATAGGTGATTCGGACAGAAGAGCAGAAGTCCAAAAAAACACACAAAATTATCAAAAACATCAGAGAGCAGAAGCCAGTGGCTGCCATCCGCGGCGCCATCTTGGATTTTTTTTTGATAAATTCATTAAGTCTGTGGATGTGCTAAGAAGGCAGGTTGGTCTGGACCTCCTGGATGAAAGGAAACGTTATCGCCTCAAGAAACACCTGACGGCCCTGCGTAAAGCAGCAGGGGGAACGCCAGTCAAGCGCGCCCGACAGGAGGAATGAATGGCGGTCGTTCCTCTGCCTGTTTCACACATTTTTGGGATATTGTTTGAACAGATTTGTATATGACATTGACTGTCACAGAACTGGATCTTTGACTAGGTGGGCTGCAAGGAATGCTCTGTGTGGTGTGTGTGGGGGGGGAACATTTCAGTTTGCACTTTTTCCAATGTGACACACTTGGTGGAATGATGTTGGTGTGCTTACTTTTTTTTTGAAGTGTGCAATAAAGGCTTGTTTTAAAAGGTCTCTCTCTCTCTCTCTCTCTCTCTCTCTCTCGTGCGCATGCGTGGGCGTTTGTGGGAGCAGGGGTGTGGAGTGGTGTCGAGTGAGTACTTTAAACTTTGTATTTTCTAACTTTTTCTCTATCTTGTGTGTTTGAGGTGTGTGTGTTTAATATAGTGGGTTGAGTGTGTGTGTGCTGGGGTGTGAGTGTTGGAGTGAGTGTGTCGGGGAACGGTAGCTTCTGCTGCCGGTTTTTCCCAGCCGGCATCATGCCGGTGATTGATGGTGGTGTGGAGTTTGAGCGCTTAACCCGGCGTCATGGTGTGAGAATCCTCCCGACAGTTCCCTGTTCTGTGGAGGAGGCCAGCCTCGCTGTAGGACAGGTGGTTGGGCATGGCAGCATAAAATCAGCATCGAGGATGAACAGCGCAATTGTGATCTTTCTGGATTCGACTGAGAAAGCTGATCAGGTGGTGGCACAGGGGGTGGTCATAGGTGACACTTTTACTCCCGTTTTACCGCTGGCGAACCCGTCTAGGAGGATCACCATCTCAAACGCTCCTCCTTTCGTTAAAAATGATCAGCTGATTAGAGAGTTGTCCCGTTTTGGCCAGGTTGTGTCCCCTATCAGAATGGTCTCTCTGGGTAGTAAATCACCCCTGCTGAAGCATGTTGTATGTCATAGGAGGCAGTGTTTCATGGTGTTGAAAGACAGCTCTGCTGAACTGAACGCGTCTTTTAATTTCAGGATTGATGGCTTTAGCTACTTGGTGTTTGCAACATCTGAAACCATGAAATGTTTTGCGTGTGGCGCAGAAGGCCATCTTATTAGGTCATGTCCTGAAAAGGCGAACACAAAGAGCACTGGCGGTAAGAAAGGTGACGCCGCTGTTTCTGGTGGTCCGGAGGGTAGCGCTACATGTGGTGCGGCGGATGCCGCTGCGGCGCCCGCTTCTGCTGGGGCGGTCGTGGCCGCGACTGCGGCCGCATCCGCGTCCGCAGCCGCGTCCGCTTCTACTTCTGCGGGGGCGTCCGCGTCCGCGTCCGCGTCCGCGTCCGCGTCCGCTTGTGCTGGGGCGGCCGCGGCCGCCTCTGCTGGGGTGGCCGCGGCGGGCGCGGTAGTTGTCCCCCCAAACAGTGATGGTGGGGAATTTCTGTCTGGCGGCAGCTCTGATCATTGTGACGAGCCTGTCGCCCGGGGTAAACAGGTGGAGGGTGTAAGTAAAAGTGCAGTTAAACGAAGGAACGTGAATGAACAGACTTTGCAGGCGGGGGAGGAGCGGTTTGAGGCTGTAGCGGACACACAGAGCAAACACTGCATGACAAACGTTGCGTTTCATGAAGAAATGCAGGAATGTAGTTTTGTTGAAGAGGATCCTTTTAAAGCTGCACAAAAAAGGAAAAGTGCGGAAAACTTGCAGAGCTCTGCTAAATCTAGTAGGGTTGGGAATTTAGATTTACTGAATGAGAGCGCTTCTGACGAAAGTGGAGATGAGTCTGAACTGATGCAGACGCAGACGCAGGAGGAGCAAAGCTCCTATTGTTTTACTAAAATTAGACAATTTCTCCAGGTGACTAAGGGGAGCAGAGCTGTGAAAGTGGAAAATTACTTTCCAGATCTGGAGTTATTTGTGGCATCAGCTCGCAAGCTGATGAAACCGAATGATGGGAATGAGACTTTTACTGATCAGGAAATTTTTCGTTTAAAGAAACTGGTTGTCAAACTGAAATCACAAATTACTAACAGTCATGTTGACTCTTAGTTTGTTTCTTCCCTTTTATGCTATGTGTGTGTTTTTTTACTGTACCTTATTTTTATCCTTTTTAATGCCCCACCTTAGAATTGGCACTCTTAATATAAACGGGGCCAGGGATGATGTAAAAAGGGCCTCTTTATACAAGCTTTTTAATTTAAAGGCACTTGACGTGCTGATGGTCCAGGAGACTCACAGCACTGTAGACATTGAGTGCCAGTGGAGAAAAGAGTGGGATGGCTGCATTTTTTTTAGCCACAAATCCAATAATAGTGGAGGGGTGGCTGTACTTTTCTCTCGGGGTTGTGTGCCTGTCTCTTATGAGGTAGAAGAGGTGGTGAAAGGACATGTACTCTTGCTAAAGGTACAGCTTGAAAACGTAAACTTGGTTCTTATAAACGTGTATGTGCCAACCCAGAGAGCAGAAAGGATCAGGGTCTTTAATATGCTATCAGATACGGTTAGATCCTGTAATCCAAATAGTTTTTTATTTCTGGGGGGTGATTTTAACTGTACATTAAACCACAGACTGGACAGGAACCATCAGGAACCTCACCCTGCTTCTGCCAATAGGCTGAGGGAACTAGTGAAGGCGCATGAAATGGCCGATGTGTGGAGATCACATCATGGGGACCAGAGGCAGTACACCTGGAGCCATGCTAAAGATAACCTCTTATCTATGGCTAGGTTAGACCGTTTCTATGGTTTTAAACACCAAATGAGTGTTTTTAAAAATAGTTGTATCTGTCCTGTTGGTTTCACTGATCACTGCCTGCTGATTTGTTCTGTTTTCATTGAAAATGTAAAGTGTAAGAGTGCTTTTTGGCATTTTAATAATACACTTTTAAATGATGTGTTTTTTAAGGGAGTTTTTCATGATGTATGGAAGTCACACAGGGAACAAAAACCCTCTTTTAGTTCTCTCCAATTGTGGTGGGATTTTGGTAAGGCCCAGATAAAACAACTCTGCCAACAGTACACTCAAAATGTCACTTGTAGCTTGACCCAATCCTTGAAAGTTCTGGAGACTGAGGTGGTAGAACTAGAGGAGTTGCTCAGTTCTACAGGAAAACAGGAGCACTTAGAGGCTCTCAAGTCAAAAAGGTCAGCCTTGGCTAGCTTGCTAGGGGTCACCGCACAGGGTGCTCTGGTCCGCTCACGCTACATGGATGTAGCTCTGATGGACTCGCCCTCCCAGTACTTTTTTGGACTGGAGGGGAAAAATGGACAGAGAAAGCTCATTCACTCCTTGTTGGGCGATGACGGGAGAACAATCTCCACAGCAGCAGAGATCAGGAAACACGCTGCTAGCTTTTACAGTGAATTGTTTAGAGCAGAGTGGAGGGAGGACACGTCACTGGGCCAGGTTTTCCTTGATGGTCTTCCAGTGCTCTCAGAGGACCTTGTTGCCGGCTTGGATGCTCCACTGTCTCTGTCTGAGCTGCATACGGCGCTAATGAGCCTCCAGAATGGAAAATCACCAGGCATAGATGGTCTCTCTGTGGACTTTTTTAAGGAATTCTGGCCCCTGCTTGGTCCAGACCTGCTGGAGGTTCTCCAAGATAGCTTGGAAAGGGGGACCCTACCCACGACCTGCAGGAGGGCCATCATCACACTGTTGCCGAAAAAGGGGGACCTCCAGAGCCTAAAGAACTGGAGGCCAGTCTCTCTGCTCTGCACAGACTACAAGATTCTCTCAAAAGCTCTGGCCCGAAGACTGAGAAAGGTGATGAGCGAGCTCATTCATGTAGACCAGACTTACTGTGTGCCTGGCAGGCTGATTAGTGACAACGTCACTTTAATTCGGGATATTTTGGAGGTCTCTGGTTCATTGGCGGTAGAAACTGGTTTGATTTCAATTGACCAGGAAAAGGCGTTTGATCGGGTTGAACACCAATATTTATGGACAGTTTTAACAGCTTTTGGGTTCAGCCCAGGCTTCATAGCCAGGATACGGGTCTTGTACAGTGACTTTGAGAGTGTGCTGAAGATTAATGGGGGCCTGTCTGCCCCTTTAAAAGTCCAGAGGGGGGTTCGGCAGGGCTGCCCTCTCTCAGGGATGCTGTACTCCCTCGCCATAGAGCCTTTGCTTCACTGCCTGAGAAGGGATCTATCAGGAGTTACTTTTCCTGCCTGTGACACCACGTTCAAGCTGTCGGCCTATGCAGATGATGTAGTCATTCTGCTAAACAAGCAGAGTGACATTGACGTTCTGGTTAGGAGTGTCAATCTTTTTGGCCAATTTTCCTCTGCAAAGATAAACTGGGGAAAAAGCGAGGCTCTGATGGTGGGGGAGAAACTAGAAAATCAGCTTACGCTGCCGGGTGGGTTGATTTGGAAAAAAGGAGGTTTTAAGTATCTTGGTGTCTTTATTGGAAATCAGCAGTTTGAGCAAAAAAATTGGGTTTTTTTTTTATTTTTTTTTTTTTTTTTTTTTTTTTTTTGTTACTTATTTGTACCCGTAGGTAGACTTGGTTTGCAGTCTGGTGACAAGCCACTGGCTGCTGGTCGCTGCGTGCGCGAGCGCCCTAAACCTACATGTTTTTGGTGTGCGGGAGGAAACCGGAGAAATCCCGGAGTAAACCCGCGCAACACGGGGAGAACATGCAAACTCCACACAGCTCACTGTTGGTCGGGGGCTGGGATCGAACCCACGATCTCATGATCCCCGCGGTCCCCCGGCCGAGGGTAAAACTGTGCTGCCACAGTGCTAAACCACTGCGCCACCGTGCAGCCGTGGGATGGGGTCATAGAGAAGATTAACGGGAGACTAAACAAGTGGAAGTGGCTAATGCCAAGAATATCTTTTAGAGGAAGAGTGCTCATTTTAAATAATCTTGTTTCCTCATCCCTGTGGCACCGCCTCATGTGCATGGACCCCCCTGCTGGTTTGTTGTCCAAAATTCAGTCTGTTTTGGTGGACTTTTTTTGGGGGGGTGGACTCCACTGGGTTCCTCAAGCCCTGTTATTTCTTCCCAAAGAGGAGGGGGGGCAAGGAGTGATTCATTTAGCTAGTAGAGGTGCTGCTTTTAGACTGACTTTCATACAGAGACTGCTGACGGGCCCCCAGGACCTGGTATGGAGGCCTTTGGCCTGTGTTATTTTACAGAGAGTCCTTGGGCTTGGGCTAGACCTCCCTGTGTTTTTAATGGATTTTAAGAACTCTAATGCACTGTCTTTACCCAGTTTTTACCGCAGTCTCTTTTCAGTGTGGACTCTTTTTAAAAAACAAAGAGGGCCATGCGATTCCCTCTACTGGTTGTTGAGGGAGCCGCTGGTTTTTGGTGGTCGCCTTGGTGTCCTGCCGGGAGTTGGAAGGACCTTCCTTGATAGGCTGTGTTCCAGGAACATTCTCACTCTGAAGCAAGTGGTGGAACTGGCTGGTCCTGGCCTCAACAACGCCTCAGCTTTAGCAGCTCATCTTGGTGTCAGGTCGAATCGTTTCATCGATGGTCTTCTTGCACACTGGAAACAGGAGCTTCATGGACTTGAGCACTCCCTACTCTTGGACTTTAGCAATGGCACGCTGCAGCCAGAAAGCACTGACCCCTTTCCCTCTCTCACGCTCTATATGGACTTTGACGTCGCTCCTTGCTCCTTACTGGCATTCTGTGCTCCCACTGGTGTGGACTTTGGAGGAGCCAGTGGTAAGGCACTCTACAGACTGGTGGTGATGGCACTCAACAAGGACCGATTGAACACCTGTGTGGACACTCCTTGGAGAGCCTATTTTAAACTAGGAAAAGGGCATCGGCCTGCCTGGAGGGCTCTTTACAAAGCCCCTCTCCCTAAGAGGCATGGAGACTTACAGTGGAGGGTCCTGCATGGTATTATAGCTGTCAATGCTTTTGTTTCTGTGATTAACAGCAGTGTCAGTGATCAGTGTGTTTTTTGTTCCTCTAGGGAGACTGTTTTTCATTGTTTTATTGAATGTCAGCGCCTGAGTGGCCTCTTTGAACTTCTCACAAAACTTTTTCATATTTTTAAGGAAGTTTTCTCTAAGCAGGTTTTCATTTGTGGTTTTATGTACAATCGTCGTTTTAAGCAGAAGTGTCAACTACTGAACTTTGTTTTAGGGCAGGCAAAGTTGGCTATCTATGTAAGCCGGAGAAGAAAACTTGAAAATGTTGAGAATGATGTTGATGTCAAAATTTTATTTGTGAGGCTACTTAAAGCCAGAATCAGGCTGGACTTTCAGTTTTTTATGGGGAATGGGGATGTGGAAGGTTTCAGGACCCTCTGGTCCCTGGAGAATGTCCTCTGTTCAGTTCGTGATGGACAGCTTTTTTTGGGGCGTTTTTTGGGGGATTAATTTTCTGTGTAACATAGCATGATATAGAAATTGTATTGACTGATGGACAAGTGTGTTTATTAAAGATCTTTTAAAAATCAAAATCTCTCTCTCTCTCTCTCTCTCTCTCTCTCTCTCTCTCTCGCAACAATGAACTTTATATAATACTCTAAATTGCATTATTTCCATAATAGTTTTGTTCAAAAGAAATAATTCCTAGGCTTCAAAAACTTACTCTCTATCCTACAGAATGTATGAAAGGTTTTGTGTATGTTGAAGGATGAAACACTCACGCAGGGCTGGAGTGGGACCAGTTTTCAGCCTGGGAGTTTCATGCCCAAGACCACTGGAGCAAAAGTTCTATTTCTATCCAATAGTTTTTAGTGCAGACATGTTTTGACAAGAATATAGAACTTAATTCACCTCAGTAAACTAGCTGACAAATGAAAAACTGAAAGATAAATCCCTGCGATGGACTGGCGATCTGTCCAGGGTGGACCCTGCCTCTCGCCCAAAGATGCTGGGATAAACTCAGTTCAGTGGCATAAAAATTCTACAGAAACAAAATAGCTATTCATTCGACAACTTTAACCTAGTATGTAATAGTAATATATACAGTGTCATGTCAGTTCAGTGTCAGTAATGATATCATATCTTTGTGTAATTTCCCCATATAGATTTTTTGTCCTGTTCTAATCTATGCATGTCTGTCACAAATTTACCAGCAAAAAGTTAAAAATGTACAAGAATGTTTACAAGAAAAACCTCACTAACTGCAGAGAAAATGGGAAAAAGTAAAGCATTTATACTAATCTGCAGCTTTTGTTCTTTAAATTTTTGACTTCATTCTTGTGAATTTATAATTAGTTTTTGTAGAAATGTGCCATTTCTCCCTTCCATTCATTATGTTTTTCATACAAAATTATAACTTTTTTCTCACAAATTTTCTATTTTACTTGTAAACTGGTCTCTTTGTCACAGTTTACAGCTTTATTCTTCCAAATTTATACTTAATTTACATTTACAGACTTTACCTTACACTAAATTTGTGAGTCCACCACCACTACCATCCCCCTTGTTAAAAAATAACAAATCACCTGAGAACAAGCAAGGTTTTTTTTTTCTTCATTTAGCAACATCTACTGTGGAAAGAGACTTTTTCACCAAACTGTGTCCACAAATATCTGCGTATTTGATCTTAAAATCAAAATAACAGGTAAAAGGCCGTAACTACTCGGAATTTTTAGGCTTGTAGCTTTTTCTATAAATGTGATTTTCTTCACGTAAAAATTTATTTTTGTATTTTAAACATGTATTTTTTTCCTTTTTAACCATAAAAATTGCAGCTTTTGCATAATAAATTTTCATATTGACATATACTGTAGGTTCATGTAGCTATTTTTTTCTTGGAAATTAAGAACTTTATTTAAAAATCTTTGTAATGAGGAATTAATTAGTTTTTCAGTTTAGGAGAAAAAATATGTTGGGAGTCAGAGAAGTGTGAACTATTTGATGGCAGCTAAATATTATAGAATTTATTCTGAGCGCCACTTCACTAACCTGAGGTGCTGAAAATCTCACGGCCTCTCTGCTGCAGCAAGAATGCACTCCTCTGCAGCCTCCTCTCCCCTCACCTCGCTGTTTGACTCATTTTTCTTTGGGAAAACTACCTCTTCTATCAATTTCTGCCATTTGTTAACCACCAAAATGTGAACACACCTTCTGCAGTCCCGCGCCCTGTTGAATGCTGACAGTCTGTCTTTCAGTCGGACCAATCATTACTGGCACCAAATTGTGAGGGATGCTCTGGTGTGTAGCTCAGTCAGGCAGATTTAGGGCTATTAAACATCGGGATAGCGCTCACAACATGCCTGCCGCAGATCATCTGGTTATATTGATATTAATTAATTTTACGTCCAACTAGAACACTAGCCCATCAGTGAAGCGGCCCACTGGGATATGGGCCACTCCAGTCCTGCACTAGTGCCTCCAGTCACGCTACATACGGCAACAACACTTTAACAAAAAGCAGTTCTGCGTATAGGAATAGGACGTAAATCTTTTTGTTTTTATAGGACAGGGGTCCTGAAATGTTTTTTGTCAGGGGTCCACATTTGTTTTTTCCAGTGGACCAGCGGTCCGGAGCAGTGAAAGCATGTTGCATGGGTGGATATTTTATTTTTACGTTGAGAGGGACAATAAACAGAACATTTTCTCCAGAGTAAATATTGAGGGGACACCAAGTATTGTTGTTGTCAGTCACAAATTTATGAGAAAGAATGTACAAATGTACACTTATTGGGAAAATGTAAATTGCTGCAAATTTACAAGAAAAAAGTCACAAACTTATGAGAAAGAAAATTGCAAATTTAAAAGAAACAATTGCACATTTACAAAAAGTCAAGTTTACTCAAAAAAAGTTGCAAATTTAGTGAGAAAAAATATGTAAATTTACAAGAAAAAAAACTCATTAAAAGGTTACAAATTTACAAGAAAAAAATACAGATTTACTGTAAGATGCAAAAACAGCAGATTTATGAGGGAAAGTGTCAAATTTTCAACAAAAAAGTTACCAGACTGTTCTCCTGTGGGAGGAGCTGGTGAAGCCGGCAACTTTCAGAACAGACTTGAACAACTCTGTTGCTTTTTGTTGTGTCATAGATGTAGCAAGAATCCTGCTTGTAGCTTGATATGATGATTTCAATGTGGCGTGTCCACCAAACGCATTTTTTCCGCTGTGGGCGACTATCTTCTATTCATTATGTAGTCCAGCGTCTACAACACTGAGCGCCCTTGGCGCTGAAATGCTCTCGGCAGTGGCCACTTTTTGTTGCGGCGCTCAGAGCTGAAAAAATTTCAACTTTTCAGACTACAGCTGAGCTCATCAATGTCAGACCTTTCTAAGCAGCCAATCAGAATTAAGGAAGGGTGGGGCATAGGACGCTGGGACAGTCTGTACCCAGACACCTGTTTTCTGTGTCGTCATATTTTGCATCCAGAGCTGCTACCAATGTGGCAATAAAATAAAACCCCTGTCTCAGAGAATGTGAGATACGGGTTTTATTGTGAATTGCGGTGTGATAATGTCGTTGCGTCATCACACCGCCCTATAATAAGGGGCGTCCGCCATTTGGGGTTCTCTTGCCCAGAACGACTCTGCATACTGCTGCGTTCCTGTATTGCAACCTTAATTAACATTAAAGCTAAGTTCCAGTGCAACATCCTCGTCCGTCTCCTCTATACCAGGTTTGTGGACATAAAGTGTTGGTACATGATCTGGCTGTGATGTTGATGGGGTGGATGAGGTATGTAGAGAGGTTCCATAAGCAGTGGCTAAACTAGGCTAGCTCTTCTAGCAGCATGATTGCAGGGCTATCCCAGCCAAAACAAAACAAGCCAGAGTAATGGCTGGAAGTACGATATGTGGTCAAGTGCGCACTAATGATTTAGCTAAGAATGTGGTTAGGTAGTGGGGTGAGTGGTATATGTATGGCGTGTCTGTTATGAAGGGAATTCATAACAATGTGCGGTGTGATGATGCACCCAGCTGGTGACGTCATCATGCCGACATATATAAGGGAGAGTCAGCCATCTTATGGTCTCTTCTTCGGCGACCCGTCCTCAGTAGCACTTCAGGGAGCTGAGTGCTTATATGCATGTAATGTTACTAATGTTTGTGTAATAAAGTTTGAGTTTGAGCACAGCATCCTTGTCTGTCATCATTGCCAGGTTTGTGGACTTAAAATTTGGCGATGAGAGATTAAACCATGGAGGCGTGCTTGAAACCGCTACGGCCCTTTCTGGAGTCCCCGGTGTTATGAATACTAAAATACCTTGATAAAGGATGAGGCCAGATGGCTGGACAAACACAGCTTTATTGAACGTTGGTAGAACAGCAGACACACGGTAGGCACCAGGCAGAGGGCACCAGATGAAGAGGCCGCAATAGGGATGCCCTCTGGTATTTATAGGGCGGTGCAGTGGCAGAACAGGAAGTGCCCGCCACTACACCGCACTTCACAATAAGGTGATAAATCCCAACACCACACCCGGGTGAACCGAGCGTTCCATGGCCACAATGGCTGGACGTGTTTGAGACCTATATTGCACCGTTGGACTTGGGAAAATTGGAAAAAGTCAGAATGTGAGCACTGCTTGTCCACAACCTAGGCCGTCCTAGGTTGTGGGTCCTAGGTCAGAGAATTCTTCACATGCTTGGTCCAACGGACTTGTATGCAAATGCTGTGAAGCTACTGGCAAGCTATTTTGCTACACCAGACAATGTGATAGCACAACAAATTTGTTTTTGCCAGAGATGACAGAGTCGGTGAGTCAGTTCAACAATTCGTCACTGACCTGAGACATTTGGCTAGTATGTGCCATTTTGGACTGTTAGAAGATGAAATGATGCGGGACCAGTTAGCCGAATACACGTGCAACGTGAGGCTACAAGCTAAGATGCTAACGGCACCAAACGACATGATGCTAGCTAACACGATAGAGCTAGCGCTCCAGCTTAAGGCAGCGGAGAGGTTAGCCATGGAGCTAAGTGGGCGTCAAACACAGAAGCTACCCGGACAGACGATGCTTGGTAACATGGCGGGCATGGAGGAAGAAGTGGACATGGCAGAAGAGTACGAGACAAACGCCATAAGCCGAAGGTCCCCTCCGAGAGGCCCCATCTGCGGTAGCTGGGGGGTCTCCGACACACCAGGACAGAGCACGTTTTTGCCCGGCAAGAGGAAAATGGTATAACAAGTGTGGGTGCTTAAACCATTTCGCCAGAGTGTGCCAGTCACAGGCATCGTGGAGCCTGCCAAATAAGCAAAGACGCCCGCCAACAACCACCATCCGCGTGGTAAGCCCTGACATCAATACTTATTCATACAGCATGGTTGAATTAGACGGTATGGCTTTAACGTTACTGCTCGACACGGCGGCAGTTAGGTCGATGTTAAACTGGACCACGGTAAAAAAGGTTTTCCCCAACCACAAAATTAAGAAGAACCCAATGGAGCTATATGGATACGATAGTCACAAACTGTGCAATGTGGGAGCAGTGGAGCTGACAGTCTACTACAAGTCCAAAATTGGGTACGACTTCACGTTTCAGGTAGCAGCCCACTGTGACAACATTATGGGATGTGACCTTTTCTACAGACTGGGCTTCACTATCAGAGACAGCGCTGGGTTTGAATAGTCTGGGTGCAGCAGCTGGAACAACGACAACGTGGTGTAGGACAAGGTAATTCAGAACGGCACTGACACCAAAGCGTCCGCCCCACGCTGTCAGGAGAGCGGCCCAGGAGGGGGGCAGCCGGAGGAGAGGGAGCCGAGCAGACAGAGAACCCTGAAGCACAGCAACAGCAACCGGGCATAAACACAGCTCACGACACGGCACAGCAGAGCACTTCAGACAGGAGAGAGGAGGAACCGGACTGCTTCCGTACCCATGCTCAACAAGCTACGGAGGTTACGGCCGAGCTGATGGGTGAAGACTCCGCTTCAACGAACAGCACTGGACAGACACCAGACACTTTCTGTACCCATGATGAGCTTCAACCGATGACGGAGACAATGGGTGAAGGGTCCGCAAAGAATACGGTGATGACAGAACCACCACGGCATGACGGAGGTCCCAGGCAGGACAAGCACGCAGAGCCACCGGGATCACAACAACGCATAAAACCAAGTAAGGCGCCTCTCCAAGTCATAGACTGAGTTTGGGTTTGCACCGGCGAGAGACCAGGATGGCGACTGACTGGGCCACAGCTTACAAGACAACGAGCACTGCTGAGGATCGTGGCAAAATTGGGATTGGCGTGCTTTGGGCTGACAGACGGTTTGGGTTGGCATACAAACCAACTACAGCCTGTCCAGGTGGCTGCCCCAGACGGCGAGGCTTCACAGGAGTCAGTTACCACAGTGTGGGACTCGAGCCCCAGCGTCATGAAGGTCGGCCCTGGCCTCGGGGGTCCGACAGCTCCAGGGATGTGTCCACCACGGGCACACTACAGGGCCCCCCCAGCAGAGCTGCTTCCCCATAGAAGACTGTGGAAAAAAAAGACTGTTTAGGTAGGAGCACGGCTGATAAAGGTGGCAGAATAGCCCACCCAGCTGTGTCGGGTCTAGTGGCGGTCTACCCACGGACCCTAACTTGAGGTTTTACTTAATGTTCTTAAAAGGTGGACTGTTCTTGAATAAAAGTAATGTTGAAGAGTGTTTAAATAAGAATGTTAATAATGTGAGCTTGTAAGTGTACAAAACTGGGGAGGGCTAACTAATCAATTGATTAAAATGTGTCTGTGTTTTTGCAAGGGCGGAAGAGAATGTTATGAAGGAAATTCATAATGTGCGGCATGATGATGCGGCCGGCTGGTAACGTCATCACGCCGACATATATAAGGGAGAGTCGGCCATCTTATGGTCTCTTCTTTGGCGACCTGTCCTCAGTTGCACATCAGGGAGCTGAGTGCTCATATGCATGTAATGTTACTAGTGTTTGTGTAATGAAGTTTGAGTTCAAGCACAGCATCCTCGTCTGTCATCATTGCCAGGTTTGTGGACATGACCGTATTCATAAAAAGCTGTGGTCCCTTTGCTAAGCTAACTAAATTAGCTGTGCTACCAGTTTGTGTGCTTGAGGGAACACAATTATTTTGAAAGGTAAATTACTACTAACTAGCTAGCCCAGCTATTTCCAGCCATACTATCAAAATATTTTAACACACTGGATTCCATAGAAAACTTGCCAAAACTGCAGTCATTTCATGTGGTCTTAAAAGGACTTGTGGTTTGCTCTCTAGACGTGATTTGAACAGTTTGAATACTCCTGGATTAAGTTAACTCCCTATGTGGGTTACACCCTCAAGAGTTATGAAAAGACACTGAAGAAATAGCCCCCGATTTTGAAGTGTAAAATGACTCATCAAAACAAAAACTTGACTGACGGGGTACAATTGGTACAACAGAGAAACAAGAGATTGAGACATACTGCATTTTAGTAAGGCCCTGAAGGGCTTAAGATGTTTTCCCTGGTCAGTAGGTCAGAATCCATCAAGTATGGGGATGGGTATAAGAGATGTATGTACTTGAGTAGAAGCACAGGCTTTCTTGTATAAATGTACTAAAGTGTAAATAGGCTCATAATAAATAAATAGTCACATCGTGACTGCACACACTTAAATTCCTTCAAATCACTACTCAAAACCCATCTGTTCAGACTTGCTTTTAATCTTTAATTTTAATTGTGCCTTTTTTTCCCAAAAGCCAGTTTAGGAAGACTGGGATTAGACTGCCAAGGTCTCTACCTTCAACCGCCACCTGATACACATAGCACCAGACTCCCATGGTCCCTCCTGCAGGTGGTGAGCCCACTGGAGGGCGGACCCATATAACTCCTTCAGGCTGAGTCCGGCCAGGTCCCATGGGCAGAAACCCGGCCACCAGGCACTAGCCATTGAACCCCTCCCCCAGGCCTAGCTCCAGGGTGGGGCCCCGGTAACCCCATACTGGGCAGAGTACACTGAATCCTTGCTCTTACATTCATCATGGGAGTTTGCTGGGTCATTCTTAGTCTGGCCTTTCACCCAGGGCTAGTTTATCTTGGGCGACCCTACCAGACGCAAATTGCCCCAGAGAACATAGCTCCTGTTATCACTAAGGCATGGAAACCCCCCACCACGATAAGGTGACGATCCATGATGAGGTGGTTTGGTCATCTGATCAGGATGCCTCCTGAACGTCTCCCACTTGAGGTGTTTCGGGCATGTCCCACTGGGAGGAGACCCCGGGGCAGACCCAGGACTTGCTGGAGAGATTATGTCTCCCAGCTGATCTGGGAACACTTTGGTATCCTCTCTGAAGAGCTGGAGCAGGTGGCCGGGGAGAGGGAAGTCTGGGCTTCTCTGCTTGAACTGCTGCCTCTGCGACTTGGACCTCTGGAAAAGCAGTAGAAGATGGATGGATGGATGGATGAATGGATGTGCCTTTTTTTCTCTAAAGTGTCTTTGAGTGCCTTCGAAAGTGCTATACAAATAAAATGTATTATTATTATTATTATTATTATTATATATGAAAGCCCCAGCAGGGGAGATTAGATGGACTGGAATGGACGCCATAGTCCGAGTGGGATTTAGAACTTTAGCTGGCATGGATCAGACTTCCACAATTCTGATCACGAAGTTGTCCGGTCCTGTGCCTGGTCCCATCAAATCCCAGCGCCCTGGTGCCACATCGCCACAGTCGGCTTTGATTCAAAATTTGGATTCTTTGCTCAGCTTCTGAAATATTCCCAAAAAACAATACATTTTCCCCATAGAAATAAATGGAGATTTTTCCTGAAAAAAGTAGAAAAGATTAACTCAAGAACAAAGAAAGCTAAGGTCACCAAACTGGGGACACAGGTTGGGATTTTCTGGTTTCTGCTTTGACATTGACTCTAATACAAATTTTCCCCCCAAGTCCCATGAAGTGGAAGTAGAGGGAGGGAACTTAGGCTGTCTTAAAAACAAAAAAAAACAACAAAAAAAAAACAGTGGTGAGATCCAGTCCTATCAGTCAAACAGCCAGACTGCCATCTGGAGTGCTGTGCCTGATCTTGGTAAGTAAAAAAATAAAAGTTGGATTGTTATAATAATGCTACCTACTGCAGGCCTGCCAACTCCAGTTATATAGAATATGAGGTGTGATAAGACACATCTCGTATATCTTTATCTGCTCTGTTCAAACATTGACCCAACAATGGATGACTGATTATGTTGCAGCTAAATTACGCCTTTGTGAAAGGTACCATTATGCTGACTTTTATGGCATTTAGAAACATCGGAATAGAGCAACAGATGGTAATATGACAAGCTGTGAAACCTTGAAGTAACCTCATACCTTACATTTTTCTTTTCTGTTGTCAGTCTTCATGTTAAGCTCATTTTAAACCTGGAATAATGTGACAGTACTGAGTATGCTTGGGGAAACAACAGGGCTGTATATGCAAATATTCGAATATCTGGATATTAGTTCACTGCACTGGTATTCGATTTGCATTTTCCCCAAAATGGCTTCATTTTTTAAAATTAAATTTACCAAAATATCTCCTGCAAATTTAGGGGTAAAAAAAATCTCACAACTTTGTAAGAAAAAAGCACTAACTTGATGATAGTCACAAAATTTACACAAATAAATCTGCAAATACGTTTCACATGACAGAAATTGACAATTAATAATAACTTATATTTACCAGGAAAAAAATGTAAATTTATGAGAAAAATACTCAAATTTACAAGAAAAGCTGTAAATGTATTTTGACCAAGTATACATTTACATTAAAGAAATTATTGAAAAGCTGAATTTCTGATAACATTATTAATGCTTCTGAAGTCTACTGACAGGACAAGAACAGATTTCATAATATCAGATATTCACTTAATCAAGAGTGATGTAACATACATCGGGGGGGGGGGGGGGTGAAAAGTTCATAGGCTGACCATGATGCAATGGCCAAATTTGACCAAATGTGGTTTATTTTTCAGCACAGTCTCCAATGTCAGTGTATCTGAAAAGAAACAATGCAGTTAGTACCAGAAAAGCTTGAATTTAATGCATGACTAGTTTCGCTGCTGTAGCATAACTCCTTCTTAGTCAGCCTATGAACTATTCACCCCCGTACTTTCTCATCATCATTTCTTTATCAAATTTGCACTAGCTCACACTTTTGTTTTTTGAAGTTTTTAACCACTTTTTGAAATTTGACATTTTGGAGCCAAATTTGGTAGGACTGGGCAATAACCAAAATACAACCAGAACCAACATTTGGGACGTAAAACCAACGTAATTTTGCTCATGTTGGGGTTTTCTTGGTTTCCCCCTCTCTGTTGCGTGCGTGATTAAGAGAGTTTTCATGCCCTGCCCCTTTAAAACGCATACTGCATGCACAGTTGCATGACCTCACACACCGGAAACAGCACAGTCAGCTCTGTTGAGGAGTACTGAGCACGGTGGAAAAATTAAAATGGCTTGTCTCGAAAAAAAATGTTGTGTCCATACAAATAGTACGAGATGATTGACTCTTTATTTCATGTTAAGATGCCAAGGAAAAGAGAGCGAAGTGCACTTACACTAACATGGAAATGTGCCAGAGCTAAAATCACTGACCATGTTTACATGGTCACGAGTAAACTGATTACTGGGGTAAACCGATAAAGGTAATGAACAGCTTATGGTGTTTATATGCACTGAGTAAACAGTTTATTGGGTAAATAAACTAGGTGTGTTAACCCATTTTCTCATAAACCAATAAAGGTAATCGGATTACTCTGTTTACATGACAGTTTAAATAATCAGGTAATTCTGGAAAGCTGATTGTAATCGGTTTTCTTGTGACCATGTAAAAAGGGTCCATGTAAACAGGGTTGTTAACTGATAAAGATAATCAGATTACTCTGTATACATGACAGTTTGAATAATCAGGTAACTCCAGAAAGCTGATTATAATTGGTTTACTCGTGACCATGTAAACAGGGTCACTGTGTCAGCTCAGCTGTTTTATAATGGGAATGGATGTCAAAATAAATGGACAAGCTAAAGCTACATTTAACAACCCGATCAGAGACTCATACTTGTAGTGACCCCAAGCGCCAGTCTGCCCACTGTCTGTTATTTAGTCTTGTTTATTATGGGGTGGTGCGGTGGTTAGCACTGCGGCAGCACAGCAACTCACCCTTGGCCAGGGGATGCTGGGTTCGATCCCAGCCCCCGACCAACAGTGATCTGTGTGGAGTTTGCATGTTCTCCCCGTGTCTGCATGGGTTTACGCCGGGATTTCTCCGGTTTCCTCCCACATGCCAAAAACATTCAAGTTAGGTTAACTGGCATCAAAACTGGGGATTCTAAATTGCCCTTAGGTATGACTGTGAGAGTGAAAGGTTGTCTGTCTCTCTGTGTTGGCCCTGCGATGGACTGGCCATCTGTCCAGGGTGTTCCCTGCCTCTCGCCCAAAGATGCTGGGATAGGCTCCAGCCCCCCCGCGACCCGAAAAGGATTTAGTGGAAGAAGATGAATGAATGAATGAATGAATATTATGGGTTTATTGTGCTCTTATTTTGACAGCGCCACGGCAGGACTTTCGGCTGTCAAGCCTGCTCGTGGTCTGTCACAGCTGAGTGCATTTAGTAATTACTTTCAGTCCTCACCTGTTTGTAGTTTGAGTTTCTGTTGTACTATTTAAGGTCACTAGCGGGGTTTATTCCTTGCTGTGACCGTGCCCTATCCAGTCTGGAATCCCCAACCCTGATTCCAGTCTATTCTTCAGCGTCAGGTTTCGCCCTCGCTATATTTATGTGTTTGTATTGACTCTCTTTATTTCTCTTGTTATTCACCCTTCACGGTCATATGAATAGTTGTTTGTATTGCGCCCCTCATACCGCATTCTTTTGTTCCTTTTCATTAATACATAAGCAAACTCACTACTGGCGTTTGGTGCCTCATTTATGCCCTGAAAGGGGCATACATAACAGTAATCACTATTAAGGAGATAACATAATCGTGGCTGCGTAATGAAATTCCACAACACAGCTAACAAGCTAATTAGCAGTTGACGTGAGTCACTGACCCACAAACCCTCAAGAGAAATGTAAATTAATACTGACTTATGCACTGGACACAATTTAATTTGGTTACGTGTGTGAAATGATAACAGGCCTATTCTTTACATATTATGCTCATTTATAACCAAATCACCACAGTGATATATTCATTAATACTGTAATCATGTGTAGTATTACTTAATTACAAGACTTGTCAGTGAATTACAACCCCTGTATCATGAAACGGCAAATACTGGCAAACTTAGTGATTTTTGAATTTCCTTAGGGTTCATAAATGATTCCCAAATAGTTTGCAAATGGCCCTTTTCCACTAGTGTCAGTTTGGCCCAGTTCGGCTCAGTACAGTACGCTTTGTAGGCTTTTCCATTAGGGACTAACGGTTACCTTGTGGGGAACCCACGCTGGGATATTCATCTCAGACTAGAAGCAGAGGAGAGGCAAATAGTCCCTCTGCCGGAAGAGCGTGGGGAATTAAACAGATGAGGACAATAGGAATTGTGATGGGAGAAGGGATGGTGATGTAAAACCCCACGGGGACAATAGGAGTGGTGATGTGTTAAATGTATTGTGATGCAAGACCTCAGGCAGCAGGGGAAATGAGTCGGGTGATATAAAAGGAGAGACCCTGGGGCAGGAGGTCATTGCTTTTTCTGGGTATGAATGAAGTGAGAGAGTGAATGAAGTTCGTCTGCCGTGCAAGTCTGGTCTGTTTATTGCACTCTCCACACTGGTGACCCTTGATGAATTATGGAACACGAGGCAAAAACCCCGGAGCTGGCCCGGACAGAAAGCCCCAGCAACGCGTGCGCCGTTTCGGTCAAACTACCGAACTTTTGGCTGCACAACTCGCAGTCTTGGTTCCTCCACACCGAGGCCCAGTTCGCCCTCTGGGGAATAACGGCAGATGACACCAGATATTACTATGTGGTCGCAGCGCTTGACGCTCGCACAACTCAGCAAGTGGCGAGCCTGCTCCAACAGCCCCCAGCCCACAATAAATACGGGATTCTCAAAGCCACGCTGACCCGGCGCTACACACTCTCGGACTGCGAGAGAGCAGAGAGGCTCCTGAGGCGCTCTGAGTTAGGAGATGGGTCGGCGGTCAAACTGATGGAGAAGATGTTGGCATTGATGGGCACGGACGACGGGCATTTTCTGTTTGCCCACCTTTTCCTCCAGAACTTCCCAACAGAGGCAAGAGCGGTTCTTGCCAACTCGTCGTTGCTGGCCGCGTGTGACTACCAGGCACTAGCCCAGGAGGCAGATCGGATCATCCTCACCACCAGAGCCCTCACAGTGAACGTGGCAGCGTCAGAACCCAGCAAGACGACCAGCGGAAGCAAGGAGCCGGTGATGGTAGCGGCAGCCAGGAAGCGCCAGAGAGACACGCTCTGCTCCTACCACCGCCGCTTTGGAAAGAACGCATGCCGATGTGTGCCACCATGCCAATTCAAGCGTTCGGGAAACGCCAAGGCCAGCAGTCAGTAGCAGCTGCGACCGCCGGTGAAAAGAACAAGCTGCTCTACGTGACGGACTCGCGCTCGGGGAGACGGTTCCTCGTAGACACCGGCTCCCAAAAGAGCCTCATCCTGCCATCCTACGCCGACCGGCTAGTGGGAGCTAGCAGCCCCGAGCTGATGGCTGCAAACGGCTCGGACATTAGGACTTTTGGTGAGAGGACACTGACTGTATCCCTACACGGCCATATGTACAAGTGGACATTCGTCATAGCGGCATGCAGTTTCCCAATCTTGGGCTTTGATTTTTTGTGTGCACATGGGCTACTAGTCGATGTTGCTAACAGACGCCTGATCAATGCAGTGTCTCTTCATTTTCTCCCCTGTACAGCTCGAGGAGCCGGGCCAACAACACTAGCCAACGTCACAGCTCCAGACGGTAAGTTCTACACACTGCTCACTCTGTTCCCAGTACTCACGGTCCCAACGTTTTCGGCGGCCATCACTAAACACGGGGTGGAATACTTTATCACCACGACTGGGCCACCCGTTTTTGCACGACCTCGGCGCCTGGACGCAGCTAAACTAGCCATAGCGCGTGAGGAGTTTGCCAACTTGGAAAAGTTGGGCATCATCAGGTGCTCAAACAGCCCATGGGCATCCCCGCTACACATGGTCCCTAAGGCCGAGGGATCGTGGCGACCGTGCGGAGATTTCCGCAGATTGAACAACGCCACAGCGCACGACCGCTACCCGATTCCCCATATTCAGGATTTTTCTGTTCACCTCGCCGGGGCATGTATTTTTTCTAAAATAGACCTGGTCCGTGGTTACCACCAGGTCCCGGTGCGGGTGGAGGACATACCCAAAACGGCGGTAATAACTCCGTTTGGCCTGTTTGAGTTTTTACGCATGCCCTTTGGATTAAAAGGCGCGGCACAGACATTCCAACGCATGATGGATGCGTGTCGCGCGATCTGCCGTTTGTGTTTGTCTACCTGGATGACATCCTGGTGGCCAGCGCATCCGAGGACGAACACGTAATCCACCTCAGGACGGTTTTCCAGAGGTTGGAGGAGCACGGGTTAATAATCAACCCCGCGAAATGCCAGTTCAGCGTGACGGGATTGACTTTTTGGGGCACCGCATCTCACCGGAGGGAGCGATACTCTTGCCGGACAAGGTGCGTGCAGTGGCGAATTTTCCCCGGCCTCAGACAGTCAGGGCGCTGCAAGAGTTTTTGGGGATGGTTAACTTTTATAACCAGTTCCTCCCCCGTGCAGTTCAGCGCAGCTCATGCAGTCATTGTATGCCGCGCTCAAGAAATGGAAACCGGCGGACAGAGTCGACTGGACTCCTGAGCGGGAGCAGGCATTCTCTGAGGTCAAAACAGCCCTGGCAAACGCCGCACTGTTGGCACACCCGGACCCGGCGGCTCGGATAGCGCTCACTACCAACGCCTCGGACGTGGCCATAGGGGCCGTCATGGAGCAATGCGTCGCCGGTTCTTGGCAGCCGCTCGCCTTTCATAGCAGGGCTTTGCGCGACAGTGAGCATAAATACAGTGCGTTCGACAGAGAGTTGCTGGCTCTCCACCTGGCCATACGCCACTTCCAGTTCTGGCTGGAAGGGTGCACTTTCACTGCATTCGTGGACCACAAGCTGCTAACGTACACGATGGCCAAGGTTTCGGAACCATGGTCGGGCCGGCAGCAGAGACAGCTAGCCGCGATCTCGGAGTTTACGACCGATATTCAGCATGTGGCCGGTAAACTAAATGTGGTGGCGGACTGCCTCTCGCCCGCAGTAGTGGCCCCAGTCTGCGTAGGAATAGATTATACAGCCATGGCCACAGAGCAGATTGGCGATGCGGACGTGTGCGCACTCCAGTCTGGACCAACAGGGTTAAGGCTGGAGAGCAGGGCACTGCAAGACGGAGGCCCCCCCCAATCTGTGACGTCTCCATGGGACGCCCGCGCCCGGTGGTCCCAGTCCCTTGCCGCCACCGCGTGTTTGAGTCAGTTCACGCCCTGGCGCACCCAGGAGTGCGCACATCAGTCAAAATGGTGGGAGCGAAATTCGTATGGCCAGGCCTGTGCAAACAGGTAAAAGAGTGGGCTGCAGCCTGCGTAGCGTGCCAACGAGCAAAAGTGCACAGGCACACAAAGGTCCCTTTGGAGCCATTTCGTATCCCAGCTAAGAGGTTCGACCACGTTCACGTGGCCTTCGTGGGCCCCCTCCCTCCATCGCAGGGGTTCACGCACCTTCTGACAGTGGTGGACTGCACCACACGATGGCCAGAAGCAGTCCTGCTAGCGGCAACCACGTCTGCGGACGTGGCGCGCGCCTTTTTGACAACATGGGTGGTACGTTTTGGCGTCCCTTCGGACATCACGTCTGATAGGGGCCCTCTGTTTGTTCCCGACCTCTGGTCCAGGATGGCCCGTAGCCTGGGTGGCGCAATTCATCGCACAACCGCGTACAACCCACAGGCCAATGGGTTATGCGAGCGTTTCCATAGGTCACTGAAAGCAGCGCTCAGGGCTTCGCTTACGGATGCAAACTGGGTGGACCGGTTGCCGTGGGTTCTGTTAGGGTTGCATTCTGCACCAAAAGAGGATTTTGAGGCTTCCCCGGCGGAGCTGGTCTTTTCTCAGCCGCTGCGTCTCCCCGGGGAATTTTTACCAGATAACCCCACGCAGAGCAACCATCTGTCCCCGCGTTCACAGCATAGCACGGACACAGGCACGCTACCTGGCCTGGCCCATCACTGTTTTCCACCCGCTTTTGTGCTAAAAACTTTGAAGAATGCGGCGTTCGTGTTTGTTAGACACGACGCCCACCGCCCCCCATTGCGCCCACCCTACGATGGCCCGTTTAGAGTGCTGGAACCAGGGGACAAACATTTTGTGTTAGACTTGGGGGGTCGCCAGGAGAAAATATGTATAGACAGGCTTAAGCCCGCCTTTGTGGTGGCGGACGAGCAAGTGATGTTGGCTCGAGCTCCTTGGCGTGGAAGACCCCCACTGAGAACTCCCCAGGTAAACGATTCATCAGAGCAGCCACACGAGCAAGTCGAATGATCCCCCCCCGCCATTGTCCACCTGCAGACAGACACACCCCCTGGAGTCTTCCACCGGCACAGCAGAGCCGCGGAGCCCAGGAACCCTCGTTAAAGCAGATATGGGAGGAGGCTGAAGCCAAAAGGACATGAGGGCTAACACTCAGTCTGAGACTCTGGGGGGGGGGGGGACCCACGCTGGGTTATTCATCTCAGACTAGTAGCAGAGGAGAGGCAAATAGTCCCTCTGCCGGAAGAGCGTGGGGGATTAAACAGATGAGGACAATAGGAATTGTGATGGGAGAAGGTATGGAGACGTAAAACCCCAGGCAGCAGGAAGGAGCAACTGTGGGGACAATAGGAGTGGTGATGTGTTAAATGTATTGTGGTGCAAAACCTCAGGCAGCAGGGGGAATGAGTCGGGTGATATAAAAGGAGAGACCCTGGGGCAGGAGGTCATTGCTTTTTCTGGGTATGAATGAAGTGAGAGAGTGAATAAAGTTTGTCTGCCGTGCAAGTCTGGTCTGTTTATTACACTCTCCACAACATTCCCGATTTTTGGGGCCTGCTGGAGAGTGGTTCTAACCATACCGACCTGAAAATGTGACGTTAAAACACTACAGGCCACTGATTGGTCCGGGCGTAACGTCATGAGAGGGGCGTTTGAGGCTGAGTTTACTGAATCTCGAGCCACCATTTGCAAAGATTTGTCCGTGAGCCAGCCAGCAATCAAGTGTCAATATAAACAACAGTGATAGAATGGCTTCACAGAAATCAACACCACGGTCCAGCAGTTTTCTGTGCCTTTCGGCTGATGAGAGAATCCAAAGGGAAGTAGACAGAGCCACCCAAAATGAATTTACGGCCGCGGGAGCACCCAACTTGAGCAGTTAAAAGCCGTGATATTAGGATATAGAGGATGGTGAGTGATGTGATATTACCCATCTTTTACGTTGTTTATCCCAGCAGTGGCGAGACGTTTCGAGACTATTGCGCAATAATCCAAAATGGCGACTGCCGTCAACCGAGCTTAAAACAAACTTTTCCACAGGTAGTTTTTTTTTTTTCTTTTTGTAATTAATTCATTAACTGATTGTCTGTGTTTATCTTTCTTTTTTCGTATGGAGCTGGAGGAACTAGAGAACTACATCGACGAGTTTTATTACCGTTGCTGTGTCATGGAGCACGACAGCCTGAGTCCCGTCCCTGCTTCTCAGTCTAAAATGACCGAGACCCGCAGATTCGCCAAAAATAACACCCAAGAAATCACAGCAGGGCACCGAGGTTAGTAACATCCTTTCCTCTATTGAGAATAAACTTACCAGCACGGATGGTAAACTGACGCTGGTCGAGCTCCTTCATAAAGAGTTCCAGAGCTTGCGGGGGAGTTTAGAGTTCAGTCAGACACAGCTCCTTTCTCTCATAGAGGAAAATAACAGCCTAAAAAAAGTCAGTAAACACACTAACCATGCAGCTTGGCGTTGTTGAGGTAGAAAACCGAAAAATGAAGGAAACAGTTCTCAGTTTGCAGTCACACAGCATGAGAGATAACCTTGTTTTTTCTGGAATTGTTAAAGAAAAATAATGAAAATCCACAACAGCTGGTCCGTGAATTTATGTCAGTGCAACTGAAACTACCCCCCAAAGTCACAAATTCAATTACCTTCCACCAAGTCCGATGAATTGGGCAAAAAAATTCCCAGAATAAACGTCCCAGACCTATTGTTGCCAAAGTTGAGCTTTTCAAGCAAAAAAATTTGATACTGAGGCAGGGCAGGCAGCTTAAAAACACCAGTTATGGCCTAAATGATCAACTTTCACAGGAAATCTTGGAAAGGAGAAGGAAGCTTTTTTTTCCATTACGAAACAAAACATCCAAGAAGGTAAACGAGCTATTGTTTCTGTGGATAGACTGTATATAGATGGCAAGCTGTTTATGGATGAAACTATAACTCCCTGGTTATTTTAGACTAGAGCCTATTTTGTTTTTTTGTTTGTTTTGTTTTTGTTTTTTTAGCTACAGGTGGAAAAAGTGCGATTGTGCGCAGGTCTCTTACTTGCACAGGTCTCAGTTTAATTTAACATTTGTCAAAATGTTTTTTTTCTTTGTTGTTGAGGTTGTTATTTGTTTGTCTGTTGTAGTTAATTTTTTTGAAGTTGTTAGGTCATTGTTGTATGTTATCTGCATTTTTTCACCACTTACTAACCTTTGTCAGTTTTCTCTCATACTTCTGGTTTATAGGAAGTAACTTTAAGTACATGCACCCCATTTGCTTGCAGTTGCAGGCAAATGAAACAGAGACATCATGCGTGCACACCCAAATCATATATGTGTAGGTGTGAAGCGGCATGAAATAAAGCAGCGTTGGTGAAGGTTTTAAGCAGGTTTATTAAATCATACCGCCTTCACAGGATCCCCGCTCCGGTGCAAGTGTGAGCAGACCGGAGCGGGATCCTCAGGCTCTCAGATGAGGGGACACAGTGTGTGTGTCTGCAGCAGCAGTTGAAGAGAGAGAGTGAGAGGATGAGCATGGATTACAGTGCAGTATATATACCCAACTACAACAATACATAAAAGAGCATTCCCCTGCAGTTAGTATGATCAAAGAGATTGCAGAACAGGCATGAGACATTTGCATTTGAGAGACATACATCACAATAGGCAGATTGCTGGCCTTTGCTCCAGCTGCAAGACAAAGAGGTTACAAGGCACATCTACATATTGATCTCAGTCTCTAGGTCACAGTAAGGACAGGACGCATGAACACAATGCATGAAAGGCACATTAACATCACAGTAGTGAGCCAGAAGAAGCGGGGCTGCCTGTAGACATTAATACACACATTTCACTGTTCTGTTAATTGCTCTAGCCGAGCGCTGTGTCTGTCCAGTCTGTTGTGGGGGTTACACCAACCCGCCACAGGTGTATATTTTACACACAACATATATGTACACACATATGCATACATTACGGACATATAATCACATAGGCACATTTAGTTAGTCTTTAGTACATAACCATTTAGTGAAAACATGTCCACATTTAAGGTTGTCACGTGGAACATACGTGGAATTGGTACCAGGGAGAAGAGGCTAAAAGTTTTTAATCGACTGAAGGATCTACAAGCAGACTTTGTCTTATTGCAGGAGACACATGTCTCTAAGTCGTCTGCAGATGCGCTCACCTCCCCGGAATTCCCCCATTTGTACTCAGCCGGCTTTAATTCTAAACAAAGGGGGGTAGCTGTACTGGTAAACAGAAGAATACGCTTTGTTGTGAATAATACCATAACAGATCCGGAAGGTAGATTTATAATACTAAAAATCTCAGTTCAAAATTTGGATCTATGTATTGCAAGCATTTATGGCCCAAATGTTGATGACCCATCCTATTTTCACACTTTTTTCGCTTCTCTTTCTGAGCACTTGGACACTACACTCATAATAGGAGGAGACTTCAACCTGGTATTAAACCCTGCAATCGACAGGCTCAGTGCATCGGGGAATTACCGAAAACGGCAGGCTACTGACACTCTTAAACAATACATGAATGATTTTGGTCTTTGTAATGAATGGCGTTCTCTTCACCCAGCTCTTCGGGAATACACTTTTTTTCATCAGTTTATAGTTCACATTCATGTCTAGATTTCTTTTTAGCCAGTAACTCTATTGTGAGAGACATCAGACACTTAAATATGTTCAAATCAAGCTATTAGCAATCACCATCCAGTATCTCTTACACTAGTAAATAGGAAAGCTACAAGGGAAACTAGGAGCTGGAAATTTAATATATCGCTACTGAAAGACAAAGACTTTATTAACTACTTTAATAAAGAGTGGGAACCATATCTGGAATATAATGATGTGCCAGGAATATCCCCAGGTGTTCTTTGGGAAGCAGCAAAAGTGGTCATGCGAGGTAAAATAATCTCTTACTGTTCATATAAGAATAAAAAAGAAAAAGCACTGGTACTGGAGTTAGAACAGAAAATTAAAATCACTGGAGAAAGACAACCTGTGCCGTTTCCCCGCAGGAACAGACACTTAATGATCTGAGAAAATTAAAGCTGGAATTAAAAGAAATTACAAACAAAAGAGCACAGTTTTTAATACTTGAGAAGTTTGAACACCGTAATAAATCGGGGCGATATCTTGTGAACCAGCTTAGATTGAATAAAGAAAAAGCAACTAGCCACTCTATTAAGGATATGACTGGAAATATTACCCATGAGCCTGAAGAAATAAATATCTCCTTCAGAAAGTTTTATGAAAACCTCTACTCATCTCAAATTAACCCATCTGACTCGGAGATAAATAAATTTTTGGACAATATTAACTTACCATGATTAAATAATGAACAGATTGCAGCTCTGGATGCACCTGTTAAGGTGTCTGAACTCCAGGAGGCACTTAAGCACATCCCAAACAACAAAGCTCCGGGACCAGATGGTTTTCCTGTAGAATTTTATAAAGAATTTTGGCCTGTGATGGCGCCTACTTTCTTTTAAATGGTGAACCAAATTAAAGAAGATAATGTAATCCCTTCAAATATGAATTTGGCTAGTATTATCCTGCTCCTTAAACCTGGAAAAGAACCTACACTTCCATCCAGCTATCGTCCCATCTCACTTATGAATGTTGATCTTAAAATAATTTGCAAAGCTCTCGCCAAAAGACTGGAAAGGATAATTCCGTTTATTATACACCCAGATCAAACAGGTTTCATCAAGGTAGGCACTCGGCTAATAATACACACAGGCTATTTAATTTAATAGACTACTGCAAGATCAATAACGTAGAAACTACAATCTTATCACTGGATGCAGAGAAAGCCTTTGACCGTGTTAACTGGAAATTTTTTTTTATGGTGTTAAACAAGTTCGGATTTGGTTCATCTTTCATAAACTGGATAAAAACACTATATACGTAGCTGTCCAGCTGCACCTGTCCGAACAAATGATCAGACTTCCCGAAGCTTTAATCTCCAGAGAGGTACTAGGCCGGGGTGTCCATTCTCTCCCTCACTTTCTACTATCTTTATTGAACCATTAGCAGCAGTCATACAACAAAATGTTGATATCAGAGGTATCCAAACTGGAGAAAAAGAACACAAGATAAGTCTTTATGCTGGTGATGTATTGATTTTCCTTGAAAACTCACAAAGATCTCTTCTTCAGACAGTGGCGCTCATTGATAAATTTTCATCATTATCAGAATACTTTATTAACTGGGGTAAATCAATAGTTCTACCTATAAATTGTAATTTCTCAAATACATCTACAATTCCAATACAATCAGGTAATATTAAATATTTAGGAATAGATATTTCCCCCAGGCTCTCAGAGTTATTGCGACTAAATCACATTCCCCTTTTAAAAACAATACAAGACAACCTTACATGCTGGAGGACACTACCTATATCACTAATGGGAAGAGTCGCAACCGTTAAAATGACGGTCCTTCCTAAAATCAACTATTTGTTCTCATTGATTCCTACCCAACCATCAATGGCCTGGTTTAAGTCTCTAGACTCAAATATAAGTAAATTTTTATGGAAGGATAAACCATCACAGATTAGTTTAAAAACTCTTCAAAAAGCAAAAGAGTGTGGAGGCTTAGATTTACGAAATTTTTTAAATTACTTTTTAGCCAGTAGACTGCAGTTTGTTTCAAAATGGACAAAATCAACCCCAGTAGGAAACCCATGGTTAGATGCTGAACAGGCTCCTGTGGGTCGCTAAATATCTCTGAATTACCTTTTATAAGTCCCTGTATTAAACGCCATGACTGTTTTAAAAGTATTAATATCAGCTCCTCTCTGACGGCTTGGTGGAAATTTTTAAAAATAACAGGGTCTTCACTTGTCCCCTGTAAACTCACAACCATTTGGAATAATCCTGATATCTTGCAACAAAAGAGGACATTAAAATTTCCACTATGGTAAGAGAAGGGAATAAATAACTTAGAACATCTTATTCAAGGTGGAAATTTTATCCAATTTCAGGAACTAGTGTCACAGTACGACATCAGTGATAAAAAGTATTTTGAATACCAACAGCTTATTACTACTTCCGGCGCCACACGAGTCAGCTGCCTTTTTGCAACAGCGGCTCAATTTCTTCGTATTTCTTATTTACTATCTGGCTTCTCTTGCTAAACTTTCTGATCCGGCGACACCTTATCCATCACAGACACGTAGATCGCCCAAATGTCTCCTGAGCCAGTGGACGGAGCCACTGTTTATTGCAGGAGGCAGTACAATAGAGACCAGCTGTTAGCACTTAACCAGCCCACGATGCTAACACACAAACTCGACATACCGGGAGAAATAAGATGGAAACGGCGTGGATGTCGAGCTGGAATAAGACGTCGTCGTCAGCCTCCGTCGGTCTATGATGACCATGGAAGAGAATCCTAAACGTCTACTCTGCTGGAACAGCACCACCTGTGGCTGAACAGGCCGATGCGCACCGGTGTTCTACCTTCCAGCATTGGGCGTTGGTAGGATTCAAGCCTGGGCAGGAAGATATGGAGGACAAGATGTTACCCATGCAGCATGTCCCCCCTCTCCACGTCACTGATGAATCCAAAGGAACAGCAAGACTGCTATAGTTTGGCACCAGCGCCGCCGCAGGAGCTGCCAGAACAATGTTGAGCACAACAGAGAACTGCCTTAGGGGCTCCGACTCTGGATTTTTCCTCAGGGTTGACTCCCGAAGCCTTTCCCGTGACCGGGTGTGCCACAAGGCAGCGGAGGTTTGAAATCAGGGTTTACCTTCCCTTAGATGGGCTACCTTCCCAGGTTGACGAGCCACCATCTACCCGAAGCATCTGGTTTTAAGGCGCCAGAGATCCGCCCTCGCCCCTTCTCCTATTAGTAAAAGCAGTTCCGCCGGGCTTAGAGACTAAACCACACGGGCAGGCTAGGAGTTGGACTTAGTTGTCAGAGGCTTTTCGAGACTCACGCCGTAAGGAGCATTTTATGAGCACTGGGAGGTTAACCCCAGTGTCGCTCCTGGCTATGACAACCTTGGAACCTGGAGTAAGACGGCGGGCGAGGAATATGAGGTACAGACCCATCCTCCCATCTGTTATTATGACTGGCGCCTAGCGGCTGCCCCGGCCTTGGATGCGCTCTGCAGAGCGTGCCCAAATGCCAAGTCACGTTTCGTTACCTTGTATTCATACATGTGTAATGACAATAAAGTTGAATCTCATCTCATCTCATTATGGGGAACGTTCGATCGCTACTCAATAAGACTGATGAGCTAGCAGCTATCTCCCGCTATGAGAGCGTCTTCAGAGAGATTAGCATGATGTTGTTTACTGAGACGTGGCTAACAGAACTAGCAACAGATGCTAACATCGAACTGGAGGGTTTCCACGCAATACGGGCAGACCGGACAGCAGACAGTGGGAAGGCAAGGGGCAGAGGAGTGATAATCTATGTCAGTAACAGCTGGTGTAAATCGGGACATATCACGGTTAAAGAGCAACACTGCAGCAAGACATTGAGTTGCTAGCTGTTAGCATGCGGCGGGAATACTCACACGTGATCTGCATTGTTATTTATGCAAATCCGACGGCGAACGCTGTGACAGCGTGTGACGCCATTCACTCAGTAACTGGCAGGCTGCTGACACAACACCCAGATGCTCTCCTCCTCATCTCCGGTGATTTCAACCATATTTCACTGTCCCCCATTCTGCCCACGTTCACCCAGTATGTCACATGCCACACTAGAGACAATAGAACACTGGACTTATTCTATGCAAACACTAAGGAGGCGTACACCTCATCACCACTCCCCCCACTCGGGAGATCGGATCACAACTTGGTTCATCTCCTGTTGGTGTACAAAATCCTAGTAAACAGACAACCTCTGGTTATGCGCAGGGTGAAGATATGGTCTATGAAGGCAATGGACGCTCTTAAGGACTGTTTTGAAACCACTGCCTGGGAGCAGCTCTGCAATCCACATGGTGAGGACATCGATAGCCTCACTCACACCATCACGGACTACAACAACTTCTGTGTGGACAACACTGTACCCACCAAGATCATACGGTGTTGCTCGAACAACAAACCCTGGATCAACCCTGAGATTAAAACACTTCTGAGAGAGAAGAAGAGGATCTTCAGGTTGGGGAACAGGGAGATGCTGAAGTCCGTACAGAGGGAGCTAAGGAGGAAGATCAGAGAAAGCAAGGACAGCTTCAGGAAGAAGATGGAGGACAAGCTGCAACGGAGCGACATCGGCGGGGTCTGGAGAAACCTCAAAACCATCTCTGGGCTTCAGAATACCCCCTCCCAGGCCACGGGGGGCAGGGAGTGGGTGAACAATCTGAACCTGTTTTTTAATAGGTTTGACCAACCGCTCTCCCTCCCCGCCTGCACACCAACCGCTGCTGCCTCTACAGCCATCGAGACCTGCTGTCCACACCCCACTCCACCAACAACCCCCCATCTCCCAGCACACAGCCCCCCAACCTGACCCTTACTAAGACCCAGGTGAGGACGGAGCTGAGGAAGATCAAGGCGAGGAAGGCCTCGGGACTGGACGGCATCAGCGCAAAGCTCCTCAAGTCCTGCGCAGACCAGCTGTGTGGGATTGTGGAGCACATCTTCAACCTGAGCCTGAAGCTGGGGAGGGTACCACAGTTGTGGAAATCATCTTGTGTGGTACCCGTACCAAAGACTTCCCACCCCAGAGACCTGAACAGCTACAGACCAGTGGCCCTGACGTCTCACCTGATAAAGACCCTGGAGAGACTGCTCCTTGCTCACCTCCGCCCCCTGGTGGGACCAGCAATGGATCCACTCCAGTTCATCTACCAGCATGGCATCAGGGTGGAGGATGCAGTGATCTTCCTTCTTCACCGTTCCCTGTCCCACCTGGAGAAGCCTGGGAACGCGGTGAGGATCATGCTCTTTGACTTCCCCAGTGCTTTCAACACCATCCAACCGATGATCCTGAGAGACAAGCTGTTGTGCACAGGAGTGGACCAGTACCTGTCATCATGGATCCTAGACTACCTCACAAACCGGCCACAGTTTGTGAGAACCCAGGATTGTGTGTCTGACATGATCATCGGCAGCACGGGCCCCCCCCAGGGAATGGTTTTGACTCCCTTCCTGTTCACCCTTTATACTGCGGACTTCTCACACAACACAACACACTGCCATCTGCAGAAGTTCTCTGACGACTCTGCGATCGTCGGCCTCATCTCCAACGGAGATGAAGCTGAGTACAGAGGACTCATCCAGGACTTTGTGGACTGGTGCCATCAGAACTGCCTCCAGATCAACGCGAGGAAAACTAAGGAGCTGGTGGTGGACTGCCACAGGCCAAGGACAACCCCTCACAGCACCAGTAAACATCCAGGGAACAGACATTGAAATGGTGATATCCTACAAGTACCTGGGTGTTCATTTGAATAATAAACTAGACTGGTCACACAATACTGACGCACTCTACAAGAAGGGACAGCGCAGGCTGTTCCTACTGAGGAGGCTCAGGTCTTTTGGTGTACAAGGGGTGCTCCTGAAGACATTCTGTGATTCAGTGGTGGCATCAGCCATCACTTTTGGAGTGGTCTGCTGGGGCAGTGGCATCACAGTAGCCGATAGGAAGAGACTGAACAAACTGATCAAGAAGGCTAACTCTGCCCTGGGGCAGCGCCTTGACCCAGTAGAGGAGATAGGTGAGAGAAGGATGGTGGCTAAGCTGTCATCTCTGCTGGAGTCCAAGTCCCACCCTATTCAGGACATGCTGAACGCACTGAGGAGCTCATTTAGCAGTAGGCTACATCATCCTAGGTGTGCGACCGAGAGGTTTCGCAGGTCCTTCCTACCTACAACTGTCAAGACTTTATAACCTAAGCAAGGCTGCGCACAGAGATGGCAAAAGAATGTGATGACCTAATAGTATTGAATGCAAAGGACACAACAGACTTGCACAAAATGGTCCCCTCCAGTATACAACTAGGACAATATTGCTACGGAGGGTGACAATATGTATGGGTACATATTCATACTATGTGGGGTAACTAAATAGATGGTTATGCTGTTTATTCCTTCCAGTTACAATGCTCCTCACTGTGTATATATACTTGCCTCCATTAAAAACGCACGGGTCAGATTTCTGGGCATAACCAGGGATACATTTATTTGTTTTATTCCAGGAAATACATTATCGAAGAAGGACTTATTAACCCCACGTGAATTAATTTTGAACAAATTTGGATCAATTTAAGACGTTTATTTAGTGCATTGCATACAACCACTCGAAATTCAGAAGTGTCATGAGTCAATACTGGGTGTGTCCACCTCTGGAATTCACACAAGCAGTACATCGATGACGCATGGAGCTGACGAGCCTCATGATCCTGTCCTGAGGGATCCTCTCCCACTCCTCCTGTACGGCCTGGACGAGTTCACGCTGCGTATGTGGAGCTGGTTGACGTTGGGCAATAGCTGTCTTAAGCTGGTCCCAAAGATGCTCAATGGGCGACAAATCAGGGGGAGTAAGCAGGCTAATTCATAACAGTGATGTCATTTTGGCGCAGGAAATCCAAAGTAAGCCGAGCTGAATGCGGACGGGCATTATCTTGCTGAAACGCTGTGACGTCACGATTGGTTTGGAGAAAGGGAAGCACCACAGGACGTAGGATGTTGTCGACGTAGCGCTGTGCTGTAAGGGTCCTGTCAACAATGACAAGACGTGTTCGACGACGTGTGGTGATGCCTCCCCAAATCATGACACTGGCGCCACCCCAGCGGTTGCCCTCACGAACAAATGCATCAGCGAACCGTTCACCGCGTCGGCACCACACATGTTGACGTCTGTCAGGCCGATCTACACATATGCGTGATTCGTCAGAGAAAAGAACAGTATTCCAGTCATTTTGGCGCCATCTCCTGTGTTGTGTAGCCCAACGTAGGCGGTTTTGACGGGCAGCACGTGTCAAAATAGGCCCTCGATAAGGGATGTGTGCATGCATCTCTCTCGCATGCAGACGGCGCCGGATGGTATTGGCACTCACTCGCACCCTTCTCCTACCCCTTGTCTCACGTGCTGTCTGTGAAGCTGTACGAAATCTGTCCCTTGTGTGCTGTAACCAGATGTAGCGATCTTGTGCTTCCGTCTTAACTCTGGGCGTGGTTGGTCGGCTACACTGCCTGTCTCATTCGCTCTGACACCCAGACGACTGATTGTTGTGCGATGACAGCGCATTTGCCGGGCAACTGCACTATGACTGAGACCCGCCCTTAACATGCCAATGGCAAGTTCTCTCTGCTGCGTCGTGAGTCTCGGCATTTCGAGCTGGATGAAACCTTTTGGCGTTTTTTATACTGGCCTTATATAGGCTATTCACCACAACTCAAAATTTCAGTCAAGCATGACTCTGAGTATGGGATTCTGCTCAACACTCAAATTTTAAGGTGTGGCCTGTACACAGAATTCTGTACTTAGAAAGAAAAACAAAACACCCTAGCAATCAGACCTCCCATTTCTAAATCAAAATATACAAAATAAAAATTGGGAATACCATTAATGCACATTGTACCATATGTGTATGGGGGGTGCGTTTCTAATGGAGGCAAGTATATATATATTTATGTGTACATATGTATATTCACTGCTCTTATTCTCTTATCTTCTAAATTATTGCTCTGAGTGTCGCTATCCCTGTGCTGTTTCAATCCTGGAATTTCCCCATTGTGGGACTAATAAAGGCTTATCTTACCTTATCTTAAATCCATAATAAAAGCACGATTTAATCTTAATCAGACCGATTTAGAGGTTCCAGTTAAGGTGGCAGTTTCTAAATCTTCGTTCCCCTAAATTGATATTGAAAATACATGGACTATTATCAAAGCTGGATGAGTCCGTATCTCTTCCAATATCAAAATGGGAGACAGACCTATCGATCAGTAAGGAGGAATGTTTCTGGACACAGATATGTTTAAACACTTTTAAGATGACTAAAAACTCTAACTTACAACTTATACAGTATAAAGTTCTACATATAATTTATTACACAGGACAAAGGATGTTCAAAATGGGCCTTAGTCACACAAATATCTGCTCTCACTGCACCAGCAATGTCCCGGATAGCTATATGTATGCTATGTGGTCCTGTGCACCGGTTCAAAAGTTCTGGCAGAAGACATGTGAGGACTTGTCGGCATGGCTTGGGTATAGTGTCCCATCCTCACCCACACTTTGCATATTAGGTGATTTAAGTGAAATAAATATAGATGCAAGGATGTCACACATAGTTCTCACTGCCTTATGCATCGCAAAGAAAACTATCCTTATGAATTGGAAATCAAGAAATAACTTATGTATGACTTACTATAATAACTTACTATTAGATTATATTAGCCTGGAGAGATTGTCAGCCTCCTCAATTGGCAGAATTCAGTTCTCTCTGGTCCCCGCTTATTAATTCTATAACCTGAGGGGTGGCAGGCGGTGGCTTGCTCTCCTTGGCGCCTCTGGCGGCTGGCTGTGCCCCAACCGCAGGTGTCCCAGGGGCCTATTCCGAGGTGGCCGTGTGTCTGGCCTGGGGGCTTGGTCAGGGGGGCTGTGGGGTGGGCCGAAGGGGGACTGTGGCCCCCGGCCGGCCGGCTGGCCTCACCTCCCGGGGGGGGGTTCTGGGTCTGGCCCTGGGCCCCTGGTGCTGGGGGGGGGGACTTCCCCCCCTGGGCCGGGGTCAGGTGTGCACCGGTGGTGTGGGTTGGCCCCGGTGCTTCCTTGCGCAGCGGAGTCGTGTTTTCCCTGGGGCCCTGGGGTAGGTGCCTGCATCCTGGGTCACCCTCCCCATCCGCTGGGGTCTGCGGGTGTGGGTGTGCATGTGTGTGTGTGTGAGAGTGGGTATGAATGGGGGCTTGTGTATGAGCGGAAGCGGGTGTGTGTGTTGTGAGTGGGCAGGTGGGGCTGTGTGTGGGTGTAGATGGGCATGTGTGATGGTGGGTGGGGGTACGTGTGTGTATGGGTGCAGTTTGTCTGGGGGTGGAGGATGTGTGTATGGGTAGGAGAAATTTGTTGGGTGGCAGGGGTGGGGCAGTCCGTCTAGTGGCATGGGGGTTGGCATTTCGGGGCCTGCTTGTTCCGGCCGCCCTGCTGTTGTGTTGCGGGGTGAGGCGCTTTGTTGCATTGCCCCTGGTGTCATTGGCGGCGGGTGTGTGTTGGTGCTTGGGGGTGGTTGGGTGGGGGGCCGTTGGAGCGGGTTGGTGGCCGTGTTTCCGTTGGGTTGCTCCGGGGTGGCTGTGGCTGCAGGGCGGCCTGCTGCTGTCGGTGTGCGTCTGGAGTTGGTGGTTGGTGGGCTTGCATGGGTGCTTTTTTTTTTTTTTTATTACTTATTTTGTACCCGTAGGTAGATTTGTTTTGCAGTCTGGTGACAAGCCACCAGCTGCCGGTCACTGTGTGCGCAAGTGCCCCGTATCCCTAACCTGCATGTTTTTGGTATGTGGGAGGAAACCGGAGAAATCCCGGAGTAAACCCACGCAACACGGGGAGAACATGCAAACTCCACACAGATCACTGTTGGTCGGGGGCAGGGATCGAACCCACGATCCCCGCGATCCCCCAGCCGAGGGTAAACTGTGCTGCCACAGTGCTAACCACTGTGCCACCGTGCAGCTTGGGGGTGTCGCTTGGCATGTGGGGCGCCGTGTGGGTCCGGCCCATTGTTCACTATTGTGACTATTGTTGTCCATGTTAGTGTGTGTAAGATGAGTGGGAATTGGTATGGCTGCCTCATCATGTTTGTGGTGCTGGGAGCACCGGGACGCGATGCTGGTGGGTCCTGGGCTGCTCGCACTGGCGGCCCTTGCCCTGGGTTGGGATTTGGGGGCAGTGGGTGGCCTCATGAACCAGTTTGCAAGCTGGCTTCTGGGGGGGATACAGCCTCGCTTTTAGACTGCCTCCCTCCCAGTCTTATTTCCCACCCTAACTCTCCCCCTGACTCTGGGTGGAATACACATCTTCTTGGATACATTTAGGGCTTTGGGGTGGGGGTGTGCCGCACTGTGTCAGCGAAGGGGATACCTTTGCTGCGCGGTGGGGCTACACTCACCTCAATTTTAATTGCATTTTAGACACTGAGGACTTGGGCGGATGGGGACCCCGCTGCCCATCGCAGTGGCTAGTAGTGCTCCAATCACTATCCCCCCAATTTTAATTGCACTTTGGTAGTCCACACATTTACGCACAATTACATCATATAACCAACATACACCCACCATGTTTTGTGTGGGGGGGGGGGGGGTTTCCCCCACCCCTGTTGCCCTCCTCCTGCTGAGGGCGTGGGGGCCCGGTGGGAAGCCTGGGACCCATCATGTTGTCAAAATCCCTGGGTGCTACTGAATGCATGGATACAACCAAGGGAGTGAGAGGGGGACTGAATATGAGCGTAAGTGAGAGTGAGGGGATGATGAATGGAGGTGGTGATGGTGGGTTGGTTTTGTGTGGTGCTTTGCATGTCGGGTGGCATCTCGGGGCGCCTGCGGTGGTCTGCTGATCAGTCGCTCAGGTGGGCGCCGGGGGTGGGGTCTGCTTCTGTGGCCTGCACCGGTGGTCTCCCCGATCACTACTGGGCACTGGTGTGCATTCAGGCTCGCTGCATCTGCTTTGTAGCCGCCTTATGAAACAAGGGTGAATGAGGGGTGAGTTTGAATTGGGGGCTGGATTAAGGGGGGTGTGCCTCTCAGCAATGTGGGCTCCCCTGGCTGGGGGGACTTCTTTGGGCATGGGGGTCCCCGGGGTGTGCGGCGGTGGTGCTGGGGTGGCCGGGCCCACTGTGGGGGTGCCTGGGGGGGGTTCGCGCGAGCCGGTCTCCGGCTCAGGGTGTGTGGTTGCTGGCCGCCTGGGGCCTGGGGGCGGGCATTGGCCCCGCTGGGGGGGTAGGGGTCGGGCGGGTCCGGGGGTGCGGGTCCGGGGGTGCGGACTCGCTGCGCCGGCTGCCGAGCGACCTAGCCTCCCTCAATCGTCCCTCCGGGGGCGGATGCCTGGCTTTCCTGGGGCTTGCTGACCTCGGACGTTTGTGCTCTGTGGTGGTTGCTGGCGCTGCCTTGCCTTCTTGGGGTTCCCGGGGGGAGAGCTTCTGCGACCGGCCCTCTGTTTCGTATGTTTCCTGACAAACCACTCACATGCACACACTTATTTTGCGCGCGCTCTCATATATATATGCACACAGACATACACGCCCAAGTGTCTCTCCTTTAACAGGTGCGGAAACCAGACTCGTGTCAAGACATCATCGGTGGAAGAAGCAGTTTGTCTTTTGTTTGTTTTAGTTGTTGGTTGGTTTTTTGCCTGTTCCCCTCTCTTTTCTTTCCCTCTCCACACACTTCCTTTCCCTCTTCCCCATCCTGTCGGGTCTTCCATGGGTAAAATAATTAAAATAAAGTATTAAAAGTTATTACAGGAGGAGTTTACAACAGCACACAGTTAGGTTCTGTGTAAGCTCCTCTTGGCAAAGTAAATCTGTTTTGGCACAATAAGGGTGACAGATCCCTGTTTTGGTTGCCTAGCTGCCTGACAGGACAGGGGGTGGGGGAACACTGCAGGCCACTGATTGGTCCGGGCGTAACGTCATGAGAACGGCGTTTGAGGCTGAGTTTACTGAATCTTGAGCCACCATTTGCAAAGATTTGTCCGTGAGCCAGCCAGCAATCAAATGTCAGTATAAACAACAACGATAGAATGGCTTCACAGAAATCAGATCCACAGAAATCAACACCGCGGTCCAGCAGAGTTTTCTGTGCCTTTCGGCTGATGAGAGAATCCAAAGGGAAGTAAACGGAGCCACCCAAAATGAATTTACAGCCGCGGGAGCACCCAACTTCAGCAGTTGAAAGCTGTGATATTAGGATATAGAGGATGGTGAGTGATGTGATATTATGCATCTTTTACGTTATTTATCACAGCAGTGGAAAGTTCACTTTGAACAGACAACAACGTTGTTGCTTGTATGCAAACAATGAGCTAGCTAGTTAGCCATCAATGCTAACACTGTGCTCCGTGCTCTCCTTGTATTTTACACTTGTGTTGACAATATCTGATGAAATAAGCTAGTTGTAGTCCCGGTGAAAAAGATGTTTTTTTACATGTTGCACTTTTGTGCTGTGCATGTACTTAAGTTGTGTGTATTTTCGTTGTAGAGTCCGACCAGCATCTGCTGTGACACTGGCACCGTTTGGCACAACACAGTGTTATGAGTGGTAAGTTGCACATCCTGTTATTTTTTTTAGTAGTGGTGGAATCCTTTGGTAAAGTATAGGTATAGTGCCAAAATTAAAGTAGTGTGGAGAGAGAAATAATCAGGCAGAGAGGTCCAGATCATATCAGACTTTATTCAGCTCTCTCTCACATTTCTCTAGAAACACAAGCCAGAAGAGAGTAACATCTCTCGGGCACCTCTGCTCTTAAATCATACCACTCGGTCAGCCTTCTCTGTGTGCTGCCTTAACATCAAAGCCTTTGTAATTCCTATTCTTCTTTGTCACTGTTCACACCAACACACCACCCCCACATCCACACACAAACCCCACATGACAATCCCTTTTTGTCTTTAACGTCTGAGTATAAATATACTGAAGTGGATCCCCACAGTAGCACAATTTCCACTTAATATGAAAGGGACAGAACTGAGATTTATTTGATTGTGTGAGTATTAATTACAGAATAATTGAAAATGAATGGCACATCCAGTAGTAGCCACTATAAAATAAACCACTTGTTTATTTATTTATTTTTTTGTCAGATCACTTGTGTGATCCTTTGAGTTATATTCATAAGAGTGTAACGTTGGGGAATGGGAGTTGTTCAGTCACCATTATTATTGAGTTTATATGTGTAGTTTATAGTCTATCGTCAATAAACTCATGCAGTAACAGGACACATTACAAATATTTGAGACCCATTGAAGTGCTTCCTTTTATATTTTAACAGTACAAGTACAAAACACCACCCACACTTGAAGCCAGGGCAACACAGCAGTGGTTAAACTTATTGATAAAAATGACATATTTTGACTGAGCGACTCCATACTCAGGGATGCACACCCTCACTTAAAGGACTAGATTCCATTCAACTGAAGGTATCAACTCATTCTGATTGCTGAGGCCACAGTAAAAACAAATTATTTTAAACATAACCCAGCCCTTGTAAAATAAGATAAACTAAGATAAGCCTTTACTAGTCCCGCAATGGGCAAATTCCAGGATTGCAACAGCACAGGGACAGCAACACTCAGAACAATAATTAAGAAGATAAGCAAAATAAGAGCAGTGAATATACATACGTACACATAAATATATAAATATATATACACAGTGCGGAATATTGTAGCTAGATGGAATAAACAGCACAACCGCCTACCCAGTTCTCCCACATAGCATGAATATGTACCCATACACACCGCCATCCTTCGTAGCGACCGACATTGTCCTAGTTGTATACTGGAGGGGACCATTTGTGTAAGTCCATTGCGTCTTTTGCATTCAATACTATTAGGTTGTCACGTTTTTTTGCTATCTCTGCAAGCAGCCCTGCTTAGGTTATACAGTCTGACAGCCGTAGGTAGGAAGGACCTGCAAAACCTCTCGGTTGCGCACCTAGGATAATGTCTACTGCTAAATGAGCTCCTCAGTGCGTTCAGTATGTCCTGCATAGGGTGGGACTCGGGACTCCAGCAGAGATGACAGTTTAGCCACCATCCTTCTCTCTCCTATCTCCTCCACTGGGTCAAGGCGTTGCGCCAGGACAGATCTAGCTTTCTTGATCAGTTTGTTCAGTCTCTTCCTGTCGGTTGCTGTAATGCCACTGCCCCAGCAGACCACTCCAGAAGTGATGGCTGATGCCACCACCGTGCCGTAGAATGTCTTCAGCAGTGCCCCTTGTACACCAAAAGACCTGAGCCTCCTCAGTAGGAACAGCCTGCGCTGTCCCTTCTTATAGAGTGCGTCTGTATTGTGTGACCAGTCTAGTTTATTGTTCAGATGAACACCCAGGTACTTGTAGGATGTCACCATCTCAATGTCTGTTCCCTGTATGTTTACTGGTGCTGTGAGGGGTTGTCCTCGCCTGCGGCAGTCCACCACCAGCTCCTTAGTTTTCCTCGCATTGATCTGGAGGCAGTTCCGATGGCACCAGTCCACGAAGTCCTGGATAAGTCCTCTGTACTCAGCTTCATCTCCGTTGGAGATGAGGCCGACGATCACAGAGTCGTCAGAGAACTTCTGTAGATGGCAGTGTGTTGTGTTGTGTGAGAAGTCCGCAGTATAAAGGGTGAACAGGAAGGGAGTCAAAACCGTTCCCTGTGGGGCCCCTGTGCTACCGATGATTGTGTCGGACACACAATCCCAGGTTCTCACAAACTGTGGCCGGTTTGTGATGGTAGTCCAGGGTCCATGATGACAGGTGCTGGTCCACCCCTGCACACAGCAGCTTGTCCTTCAGGATCATCAGTTGGATGGTGTTGAAAGCACTGGAGAAGTCAAAGAACATGATCCTCACCGCACTCCCGGGCTTCTCCAGGTGGGACAGAGAACGGTGAAGGAGGAAGATCACTGCATCCTCCATCCCAATGCCATGCTGGTAGGCAAACTGGAGTGGATCCATCGCTGGTCCCACCAGGGGGCAGAGGTGAGCAAGGAGCAGTCTCTCCGGGGTCTTCATCATGTGAGACGTCAGGGCCACTGGTCTGTAGCTGTTCAGGTCTTTGGGGTGGGAAGTCTTTGGTACAGGTACCACACAAGATGATTTCCACAACTGTAGTACCCTCCCCAGCTTCAGGCTCAGGTTGAAGATGTGCTCCACAATCCCACACAGCTGGTCTGCACAGGACTTGAGGAGCTTCACGCTGATGCCGTCCGGTCCCGAGGCCTTCCTCACCTTGATCTTCCTCAGCTCCGTCCTCACCTGGGTCTTAGTGAGGATCAGGTTGGGGGGCTGTGTGCTGGGAGTGGGGGGGTGTTGGTGGAGTGGGGTGTAGACAGCAGGTCTCGATGACTTTAGAGGCAGCAGTGGTTGTTGTGCAGTCGGGGGGGAGGGCGGTTGGTCAAACCTATTAAAAAACAGGTTCAGATTGTTCGCCCACTCCCTGCCCCCCGTGGCCTGGGAGGAGGTATTCTGGAGACCAGAGATGGTTTTAAGGTTTCTCCAGACCCCGCCGATGTCACTCCATTGCAGCTTGTCCTCCATCTTCTTCCTGAAGCTGTCCTTGCCTTCTCTGATCTTCCTCCTCAGCTCCCTCTGTACGGACTTCAGCATCTCCCTGTTCCCCAACCTGAAGATCCTCTTCTTCTCTCTCAGAAGTGTTTTTAATCTCAGGGTTGATCCAGGGTTTGTTGTTCGAGCAACACCGTATGGTCTTGGGGGGTACGGTGTTGTCCACACAGAAACTGATGTAGTCCTTGATGGTGTGAGTGAGGCCATCAATGTCCTCACCATGTGGATCGTAGAGCTGCTCCCAGGCAGTGGTTTCAAAACAGTCCTTTAGGGCGTCCATTGCCTCCTCAGACCATAACTTCACGGTGCGCATGACCGGAGGCTGTCTGTGTACTTGGGATTTGTACACCGGCAGGAGATGAACCAAGTTGTGATCCGATCTCCCGAGTGGGGGGACTGGTGATGAGGTGTACGCCTCCTTAGTATTTGCATAGAATAAGTCCAGTGTTTTATTGTCTCTAGTGTGGCATGTGACATACTGGGTGAACGTGGGTAGAATGGGGGACAGTGAAATATGGTTGAAATCTACTTTACTTAAGTACAGCTACATCAAAATTGTGGTTAAATACAACAACAAAGTACATTTTTGTCACGTTCCACCACTGGCTTTTAGCAACATGTGTATTTCCCAAATATGTTCAAACTTGCATTAATTAACCACCTATGGCTGTGTAGTTGTGCATGCACATGTTGGACATATGAGAGATATGCTGACAGCACATATGTGATTTAACCTCACGATGAAGGAGACGGAGAGTCTGGGACACCTGTGGAGGACAGTGAGAGAAGACAATGGGTGTGGACAGAGGACTCCCTGACCTCTGAGGAGAGAGGGGGGAGTAATGTAAATAAAGGGATTATGATGGAGATGTGTGACCTCCCCTGCGAGGGAGATTTCTTGATGTGAGAATGTATAAAGGTGAAAACTTTGGTGTGGTTGAGCCTCTTTGTTCGCTGCTCAAGAATGAGAGCAGACTGTGGGAATGATTGCTTGAAATAAACTTGAATTAAATGCAATTCAGTTTCGTTATTCAAGGCTCCCCACAATTGGTTACCGACAACATTGAGAATGACCGGAGAAGGTCTCAGGGTCCCGGCCTTACAGAGTTTGGTTCTGGCGAGCGCAGTGGCCGTCAAGCTGCCTGATTTCTGGCAGGATAACCCATGGTCGTGGTTCCTGCAAGCGGAGGCGCAGTTCGCACTCGCAGCAGTAACGGTGGATGACACAAAGTTCCACCATGTCATCGCTAAACTGGATAACCGCACAGCTCGGTGCGTGCAGAGCTTGGTGGAGCAGCCACCCGCTACCGGCAGGTACGACAAGCTAAAATCCACCCTCGTTAAATTTTTCACCCCCTCGGCCGAAGTGAGGGCGAGGAGGATCCTGTCTTTGCTAGACCAAGGAGGACACAGGCCGAGCACCCTGATGGAGGATATGATACAGCTGAGAGGGTCAGACAACGATGATTTCCTCTTCCAGTTCATCTTCCTCTCCAACCTCCCGACACATGCGAGAAGCGCGCTGGCCGGCAAGAAGTGTCACACCCCGGAGGAGTTCCGGGAGCTGGTCCAGGAAGCAGACGGGATTCTGGACGCCTGCGGCGGGCAGGCAACCACAGCGACGGCCCAAGACAGCGGGGAGCCAGAGGCGGCAGACCCAGGCTGGCCGACGACGGCGGCAGCACGGCCGCGACGAGGTGGAGCCAATGGTCCAGTGGCAGAGGCGCGGCCCCGACGCAGCGGAGGAGAGGATCTCTGCTTTTACCATCGGAGGTTCGCTGATAGGGCACGCAGGTGCGTGCCGCCCTGCAGCTTCAAGAGTTCGGGAAACGGCAAGACCGAGGGTCGCTAGCAGCTTCGACTCTCGGAGAAGGCAACAAGCTGCTCTACATCACAGATACGAGCTCCGGACGAGAGTTCCTCATAGACACCGGAGCCCAAGTGAGCTTCATCACCCCAACATACGCGGACCGGGTGGCTGGACCCCGCGGTAGCGGAGCTATGGCGGCAAATGGCTCGAGCATCAACACCTACGGGAAAAGGACCTTGCCTTTATGCTTACATGGCCGCACATATGAATGGACTTTTGTTTAATAGCGGCGGTGAATTTCAACATGTTGGGCGCGGATTTTTTGTGCTCACACAGTTTGTTAGTTGATCTTGCTAATAGACGGCTGGTAAATGCACTATCTTTTTACTCTCTCCCCTGTTCAGCTCGAGTGTCCCCGCCACCAGTTCAGACCCACGTCGCTACAGCAGGTGGTAAGTTTCACACACTCCTCACCCAATTTCCAGCACTCACTGTGCCCACTTTTTCGGCGACAGTCGCAAAACACGGGGTGGAGCATTTTATCCCTACATCTGGCCCTCCTGTGTTTGCAAAGGCTCGGCGCTTGGATGCAGTTAAGCTCGCTATAGCGCGCGAGGAGTTCGCCAGCCTAGAGAGGCTGGGCATCGTTCGTAGGTCGAAAAGCCCGTGGGCTTCGCCGCTACACATGGTCCCGAAAGCCGATGGCTCCTGGAGACCATGCGGCGATTACCGCAGGCTAAACAATGCTACGGCGCACGATCGTTATCCCATCCCGCACATTCAGGATTTTTCGGTGCACCTGGCGGGGGCGCGCATTTTTTCAAAGATTGATCTGGTTCGCGGCTATCACCAAGTCCCAGTCCAACCGGGGGACATTCCTAAAACAGCGGTAATAACCCCGTTCGGACTTTTCGAATTTTTACGCATGCCGTTTGGTCTCAAAGGGGCGGCGCAAACGTTTCAGCGGATGATGGATGCCGTGTTACGCGATCTCCCTTTCGTGTTTGTGTACCTCGACGACATTTTGGTCGCGAGTACTTCAGAGGACAAACACGAAAAGCACCTCACAGCAGTTTTTAGGAGGCTGGGACAGCACGGCTTAATAATTAACCCAACCAAGTGCCAGTTCAGCGTCGAGCAGATCGATTTTTTGGGTCACCGCATCTCCCCAGAGGGAGCGGTCCCGTTACCAGATAAAGTACGCGCGGTGGCGGATTTTCCCCGGCCACAAACGGTCAAATCACTGCAGGAATTCTTGGGGATGGTGAATTTTTATAACCGATTCCTGCCTCACGCAGCTCAACTCATGCAACCGTTATATGCCGCGCTCAAAAAGCAAAAACCAACCCATGTGGTCGAATGGTCTCCGGAGCGGGAGCGCGCGTTCACAGAGGTAAAAAAAGCCTTGGCTGACGCTGCGCTCCTGGCCCACCCAGACCCAGCGGCACGTATCGCGCTCATGACAGACGCTTCAGATTTAGCCATAGGGGCCGTTATTGAGCAACAGGTCACCGGAGTTTGGCAGCCGTTGGCCTTCTTTAGCAAATCCTTAAGCGCGGCTGAGCGAAAATACAGCACGTTCGACAGAGAACTGTTGGCGCTGCATTTGGCTATTCGTCATTTCCAGTTCTGGCTGGAAGGACGGTGTTTCACCGCTTTTGTGGACCACAAGCCGCTCACATACGCCATGGCCAAAATTTCAGACCCGTGGTCAGGCAGGCAGCAGAGGCAGCTGGCCGCGATCTCGGAATTTACCACTGACATTAGGCACGTTGCGGGCAAATTCAATGTAGTGGCAGATTGTCTCTCGCGCGCGGTCACGACTCCACCGCGCGCAGAGGCAGAACAGGCCATCGCGATTGCGCCGCAGGGCAGCGGCGTGGTAGCGCGCGCAGCCCCGGTGCACGTGGGTATAGATTACGCAGCCATGGCAGCGGACCAGGGGGCGGACGCAGACGTGCGCGCGCTCCAGTCTGGACCAACAGGGTTAAGGCTGGAGAGCAAGTGTTTACAAACCGGTATGCCCCCCCGATCTGCGATGTGTCAACTGGGCGCCTGCGTCTGGTGGTTGCGGCCGCGTGGCGCCGCCGTGTTTTTGAATTGGTCCACTCGCTGGCGCACCCGGGGGTGCGTGCGTCGGTGAAAATGGTAGCGGAAAAGTTTGTTTGGCCGTGCCTGCGCAAGCACGTGAAGGAATGGGCAAAAGCCTGCATGTCCTGTCAACGGGCCAAAATCCACAAGCACACAAGAGCCCCGTTAGAACCGTTTCGCATTCCAGCCAGAAGGTTTGACCACGTGCACGTCGACCTCGTGGGCCCCCTACTGGCATCACAGGGGTTCACGCATCTTTTGACAATGGTGGACCGAACCACACGTTGGCCGGAAGTGGTCCCGCTGGCGTCGACCACGGCCGCGGAGGTGGCTTGCGTTTTTTTAACGGCTTGGGTGGCGCGCTTCGGGGTTCCATCGGACATTACGTCCGATAGAGGGCCTCAGTTCGTCTCTGAGCTGTGGTTAGCGATGGCCAACGGCTTGGGAGCCAAAATTCACTGCACTACGGCTTACCACCCTCAGGCTAATGGTTTATGCGAGCGTTTTCATAGGTCTTTGAGGGCAGCACTCAGAGCGTCACTCACGGATGCAGATTGGGTAAATAAACTACCATGGGTTTTATTAGGGTTGCGTTCTGCGCCCAAAGAGGACTTAGACGCCTCCCCAGCGGAGCTGGTGTTCACACAACCTCTTAGGCTGCCAGGCGAGTTTTTACCAGAGCACCCGGAGCCCCCACCTCTCCCGGCTCTGGGACCGTTAGTTGGCACGGGAGCAGACACGCTCCGCGAAGCCCTAAAAGCAACACTCAAAACACCGTATGAAGAGCCATTTCGAGTGCTGGAGGCAGGTGATAAGCAATTTGTGCTAGATTTTGGAGACAGAAAAGAGACAGTCAGTATTGACAGACTAAAACCTGCTTTTGTCATGAAGGACGAATCTGTACCGGTCGCGAGGGCGCCTTGATGAGGCAGGCCCCCGCAGGGGGCAAATAATCACTCTCTCCCTCAGTCAACAGAGCCGGAGCAGAAAGGCGCCGCAGGCAAGGCGGGGCCAACTCACAGCAGATTCGGCAGATGGTTGAAGCCCAGGCGGCGCACAGACTGAATGTTGATGTTGATTGTGCAGTAGTCAGTAGCATGTTATTGAATTTTAGGGAATAGTCCGTTCTTCATCGTTTGGGGGGGTTATATGGCTGTGTAGTTGTGCATACACATGTTGGACATATGAGAGATATGCTGACAGCACATATGTGATTTAACCTCACGATGAAGGAGACGGAGAGTCTGGAACACCTGTGGAGGACAGCGAGAGAAGACAATGGGTGTGGACAGAGGACTCCCTGACCTCTGAGGCTCGAGAGGAGAGAGGGGGGAGTAATGTAAATAAAGGGATTATGATGGAGATGTGTGACCTCCCCTGCGAGGGAGATTTCTTGATGTGAGAATGTATAAAGGTGAAAACTTTGGTGTGGTTGAGCCTCTTTGTTCGCTGCTCAAGAATGAGAGCAGACTGTGGGAATGATTGCTTGAAATAAACTTGAATTAAATGCAATTCAGTTTCGTTATTCAAGGCTCCCCACACACCACCCATTTCTGTCTTTCATCTAGGCAAGAGGAAGACGATCCACCCCAAACCGGACCTTGCGTCACTATTTACAGAGATGCAGGCTGAAGATCTGCTGAACCGGGACCAGCTTGAGCGGCACATCCAGCTGCTTCTCAGTAAGGCAGCGTGGCCGCCGTGTGTGACCCGTTCTCTCTTTTTTTTTTTTTTTAACAGTTTGAATTTTGCACATTCTAAATAATCTGGAATTTGCTGCTGATTGTAATAAACAATTTTAGTGACTTATGTGTTTGCATCATGATTTTCTATTTTGTCTGTTAAGACACCGGTGGGAAAAGAGTACAAACCATTTATTAGTGATGTTGAAAATAATGGCTCATTTTTAAGAAAAAGTAACCAAAAACAATTATTTTATTTACTGAAGACTGTATTGTTGGATGTGCCAGTGTAGAAGACACTGCATACTTTAGTGATAGTACCAGTATATGGAGGAATTCTGTGCCATATTAGCATCTGTATTTCCTAATAATGGGTTAGGGCAGGGGTGTCCAATCATGTGCCGTGGAGGGCCGAGACCCTGCAGGCTTTACCTGCAACTAGTGTCTTCAACAGTAGATTCCACTGAATTTCTTCTACTGACTGCTGATCAGTGAAAACACCTGCTGAAGAGACTGGGGAGAGGAGAGAACCTGCAGGGTCTTGGCCCTCCATGACACATGATTGGACACCCCTGAGTTAGGGTTTAATGGGATTTAACATTTTAACACAAACTGCTTTATGGTTCATAATTCTGTTGGCAGACTTACACCAAACCAAAAGCGATTTCTCAAACTGCTGGATTGTTCTTAGACAGCTTTTCCAATCTTTTAGTATTTCATTTATGTCACTTGGTGGTAACCTTCACACATAAAATGAAAGTGGAGACAGATCTGCAAAAAGTACAAAGGTTTATTGTCAAATCATAAATTCCTAGTGCTATACTTAAGGCCCCAAACAGTTTTTGTTGTTGCAAAAAAAATTTGCAGACGTTTGAATTTTATTGCCATATGTATTTTTCGGCAAACAGATGTAAGACTTTTGCATACAGTTGTAACACCTGTCCCTTAAGTTCATTTTGGTTCGCTAAGTAGAGAACACTAGCTGTTTAAGAACCTTTACGACAAAACTGTGACCTTAAAATCTGTGTGCGAACTGTTTTGCAAACTTTTATAACCCCCCAAAAAGAACAGCGCTCATCAACATTCCTGTGTTTGCTGCTCTGAGATACTAGCTTGATTTTCGCCAGCATTTGTTAGAAAAGTTGGTGAATCCAAAAATTGCCACATTTGTCAACATTTGCTGCTCTGTGAAATACTACCCAGAGCCCCAAAATTTGGTCTTTGTAAAAATATTTGTACATTTTGTGTGCTTCATGTTTAACCAGACTGTATTTCAAGACGCATACAGACCTCCAAGCAGATGATGTCGTTGTTTTTACTGCTTATACAAATTTACTGAAATACACAAAACATGGATTAGTTTACAAAAGACTGACTCTTCCCACAGCCAACTCCACACCTTTTACAAATGTGTGGAAGCTCCACCCTTTACATCAGCACTCTCGCAGGTATGTCACAGCCATTCAGCTTTTGTTGTGCTCCTATTCTGCTCCAGCGAAGGGAGTTTAGCCTCCTCCTCCTCATCCAGCAGCCAGCAGTAATGCAGGAATCTGGTCTGACTGCAACAAGCATGCACAGACCGGTGCAGGAATCCTTTACAGGCACCCTGCCAGTTAGTAATGGGATTAAAAGACCTGTGTGATGTCACTATAGTCAAAGTTGTAGTATTGTTTTTCTTCAGTGCAGTGTTAACCCATACATAAGTGTCATGGTTCCGAGCACAGGTGTGAGCAGTGCTCAGGGTTTGTTGATCATGTTCTGTATTTCTTCTTCTTGGTTTATTTTGTATTATTAGCTTTCCTCAGTTTTCTCCTTTAGTGTGTTGTTAGTTTGTCTCTTACCTTTATCTGGTCTGTGTGTAGTTATTATTCTTAGTGTATTCTTGTTCATGTATTTGTTTCTTGATTTTCATTCATCATAGTTTGTGCTTTTATTTTGACAGTCACCTTGCTTTCATCCTCCTGTCAAGACCTGTTCGTGGGCTTTGACAGTGGTCATCTGTTGATCTGATTACTTTTAATCATGTGACCCACATCTGTGATTCATTGTATTCATTTCCCTTATGCCTTATAAATAGGGCGTTGTAACACTTCTGGTTGCAGCACCCTTCTCTGTGTACTGTCAGGAATCCCTGTTTGATTCCTGTTTAATTCTGCAGGTAGTGATGGCCAGATAAGGCAAAATTTCTAGAGGACTTGAGGCCTTTCATCAAAATGGTTCATATTGATGAGGCCTCATGTGAAACTTCATTTTCTCTACTAGACCATCTAGTGGACAAAATGTATACAACATGCAGATTTTTGCAAGGGCATTGTTGGTTTAATGTGTTTTTTTTTTCCATTTCAATAAATGCGCTGTCTTTTGAGAAATATCAATGATCATAAGGGAAAAAAGAAATAATAAAACTCGGGTGACTACAGTGAATGTGCTTGTGGTAATTATCCATTTTTATTAAGAAATAATGACTCTTCAACAGTCTTTGGACTAAGGCAATTTCTTTTTTTTTTAGATTATTTCTCCAGCTTTGGAGAATACTATCTCAGAGCACAGAGGATGCAGGTGTGCAAAGGAAGGCTACTGTCGGGGGGGGGGGGGGGGGGGTACAGACAGCTGAATGCTCATGTTGCTGTCATGTCATGAATGCTTTTTATTTAACTTAACAAAGTCAGATCTTTTCTAATAATTGTTCAAAATTTTATTGTTGTTTAGTGGAAATTAAAAAAAGTAATGCATGCTGAAGCAGCTAACATCAAGCCATTACCCTTGCACTGCAATAGACATGTTGATACACTGATGACATCATCACACTATTTTTTCCATTAAGAACTTTGAGCTCAGGCCTTATGTTTACAGATTTCATGGTCATTTGCAATTTAATTTGAAAAGTTTACAGATCAAATAGTAAATTCAAAAAAAATGGCAATATTTGTCAAACAAAAACAATTTGATGTCTGTCCTAAATCATTGAGCCTTAGGAAGTAAACTGGTACCTATTTTTATTTATTTATTTAACTTCATGGAGTCTTGTCTGTCCTGCATCTGCACCACTGATTACATGAACAATCCTTTGTAGTCTTCAGTGTGTGAGCTACACATTGTTGTTGGAGAAGCCACAATTTTAGCTTTGCTTGGTTGTGGGTACCACCATGAACAGTGCAACAAGCACCAGAACTACACAAAAAGACATTCTAAAATACAACAAGAAGTGGGGAAATGAACTGCCACTTGACTGCAAAAGATGGATGTGGGCTATACACTTACTGGAAGTTGCGCCCATAATTGTTTCTGCAGCAACACCCCCAGGAAAAAGGTGGATAGCAAAATGTTGAATACTGGTTGCAAAAAGTTGATAAGTTAACAAAGTCATAAATTTAGGAGAAAAATGCAAATCTGTGATTAAAAAATATGAAATATACAAGGAAAAAATACTTCTGGTTACTCTACCTCCTCTAGTCTTTGTGGAAACATCAGTGCACTGTCTCTGATTTTTAGTTCTTTAAACTGGATAACTGTTTTGGAGATGCATGATGCAGAATGTCTGATTTGAATATACGGGGGTGGGGGGGGGGGCGCGAAAAGTTCATAGGCTGAAAAGCTCATAGTGGTCAAATTTGACCAAATGTGGTTTATTTTTCAATTATTTATTTTTCAACATAGTCTGCCCTTTGGTCCACACACTTCTTCCATTGGTGTTGCAGCACTTGGATCCCTGCGGTTGAAAAATAAAACACATTTGGTCAAATTTTACCATTAAGAACTTTTCAGCCTATGAACTTTTCAGCCCCCCCCCCCCCCCCCCCCCCGTATAAAGTGTGCTTTAAACCTGTCCTGGTTCTGGGTGAGGTGAAATCTAATTAACATGCCATTTATCACCAATATGTGGCACTATTTATAGGCAGTTACCATATTTCACCATTCACAGGGTTCAGCTTTTTTTGTGCAGGATATTTATTATAAGATAAGATAAGATAAGAGATAAGATAAGCCTTTATTAGTCCCACAACGGGGAAATTCCAGGATTGCAACAGCACAGGGATAGCAACACTCAGAGCAACAATCAGAAGGCAAGAAAAAAAAAAAAACAAGCAAGCAAGAGCAGCTAATATACATATGTACATATTACTATAAAATATATATATACACACACACAGACACACAGTGCAGAGCATTGTAGCTGGATGGAATAAATATATGAATATATGAACACACAGTGCAGAGCATTGTAGCTAGATGGAATAAATATGTAAATATATAAACACCCACAGTACGGAGCATTGCAGCTAGGTGAAATAAATATGCAAGTATATAAACACACACAGTGCGGAGCAATGTAGCTAGATGGAATAATATGTAGATATATAAAAACACAGTGCGGAGCATTGTAGCTAGATGGAATAAATATATAGATATATAAATATAAACACACCCAGTGCTGAGCATTGTAGCTAGATGGAATAAATATGTAAATATATAAACACACACAGTGCAGAGCATTGTTGCTAGGTGGGATGAAACAGCATAACCGTCTATTTAGTTATCCTACATGGTATGATTATGTGCCCATACATATTCTCACCCTCCATAGCGACCGGTATGTTCCTAGTTGTATGCCGGAGAGGACCATTGTGTAAGTCTATTGCATCTTTTGCATTCAAAAAAAAAAAACTATTAGTTTGTTACGTCTTTTTGCTATCTCTGCGAGCAGCCCTGCTTAGGTTGTACAGTCTGACAGCCGTTGGTAGGAAGGACCTACGAAACCTCTCGGTTGTGCACCTGGGATGATGTAGTCTGCTGCTAAATGAGCTCCTCAGTGCATCCAGTATGTCCTGCATAGGGTGGAACTCGGACTCCAGCAGAGATGACAGTTTAGCCACCGTCCTTCTCTCTCCTATCTCCTCCATCGGATCAAGGCGTTGCCCCAGGACAGAGCTAGCTTTCTTAATCAGTTTGTTCAGTCTCTTCCTATCGGCTGCAGTAATGCCACTGCCCCAGCAGACCACTCCAAAAGTGATGGCTGATGCCACCACCGTGTCATAGAATGACTTCAGCAGCGCCCCTTGTACACCAAAAGACCTGAGTCTCCTCAGCAGGAACAGCCTGCGCTGTCCCTTCTTGTAGAGTGCGTCAGTATTGTGTGACCAGTCTAGTTTATTGTTCAGATGAATACCCAGGTACTTGTAGGATGTCACCATCTCGATGTCTGTTCCCTGTATATTTACTGGTGCTGTGAGGGGCTGCCCATGCCTGCGGCAGTCCACCACCAGCTCCTTAGTTTTCCTCGCGTTGATCTGGAGGCAGTTCCGATGGCACCAGTCCACAAAGTCCTGGATAAGCCCTCTGTACTCAGCTTCATCTCCGCTGGAGATGAGACCAACGATCGCAGAGTCATCAGAGAACTTCTGTAGATGGCAATGTGTTGTGTTGTGTGAGAAGTCCGCAGTATAAAGAGTGAACAGGAAGGGAGCCAGCACCGTTCCCTGGGGGGCCCCCGTGCTACTGATGATCGTGTCGGAAACACAGTCCCGGGTTCTCACAAACTGAGGCCGGTTCGTGAGGTAGTCCAGGATCCATGATGACAGGTGCTGGTCCACCCCTGCGCGCAGCAGCTTGTCCTTCAGGATCATCGGTTGGATGGTGTTGAAAGCACTGGAGAAGTCAAAGAACATGATCCTCACCATATTCCCGGGCTTCTCCAGGTGGGACAGAGAACGGTGAAGGAGGAAGATCACCGCATCCTCCACCCCAATGCCATGCTGGTAGGCGAACTGGAGTGGATCCATCGCTGGTTCCACCAGGGGGCGGAGATGAGCAAGGAGCAGTCTCTCCAGGGTCTTCATCAAGTGGGACGTCAAGGCCACCGGTCTGAAGCTGTTCAGGTCTTTGGGGTGGGAAGTTTTTGGTACAGGTACCACACAAGATGTTTTCCACAGCTGTGGTACCCTCCCCAGTTTCAGGCTCATGTTGAAGATATACGTCACAATCCCACACAGCTGGTCTGCACAGGACTTGAGGAGCTTTGCGCTGATGCCGTCCGGTCCCGACGCCTTCCTCGCCTTGATCTTCCTCAGCTCCGTCCTCACCTGGGTCTTGGTCAGGGTCAGGATGGGGGGCTGTGTGTTGGGAGTGGGGGGGGTGTCGGTGGAGTGGGGAGTGGGCAGCAGGACTTGATTTCTTAGTGGCAGCAGTGGTTGTTGTGCAGACAGGGGGGAGGGCGGTTGGTCAAATCTATTGAAAAACAGATTCAGGTTGTTCGCCCACTCCCTGCCCCCCATGGCCTGGGGGGAGGTATTCTGGAGCCCCGAGATGGTTTTGAGGTTTCTCCAGACCCCGCTGATGTCGCTCTGTTGCAGCTTGTCCTCCATCTTCTTCCTGAAGCTGTCCTTGCCTTCTCTGATCTTTCTCCTCAGCTCCCTCTGTACGGACTTCAGCATCTCCCTGTTCCCCGACCTGAAGATCCTCTTCTTCTCTCTCAGAAGTGTTTTTATCTCAGGGTTGATCCAGGGTTTGTTGTTTGAGTGACGCCGTATGGTCTTGGTGGGAACGGATTTGTCCACACAGAAGCTGAGGTAGCCCGTGAAGGTGTGAATGAGGCCATCGATGTCCTCACCATGTGGATCGCAGAGCTGCTTCCAGGCAGTGGCTTCAAAACAGTCCCTTTAGAGTGTCCATTGTCTCCTCAGACCATAACTCCACAGTGTGCATGGCCGGAGGTTGTCTGTGCACTAGGGGTTTGTACACCGGTCGGAGATGAACCAAGTTGTGATCCGATCTCCCAAGTGGGGGGAGTTGTGATGAGGTGTACGCCTCCTTAGTGTTTGCGTAGAACAAATCCAGTGTTTTATTGTCTCTAGTGTGGCATGTGACATACTGGGTGAAAGTGGGCAGAATGGGAGACAGTGAAACGTGGTTGAAATCGCCTGAGATGAGGAGAAGAGCATCTGGGTGTTCTGTCTGCAGCCTGCTGGTTACTGAATGGATGACGTCACGCGCTGTCCCAGCGTTCGCCGTCGGATTTGCATAAACAACAATGCAGATCACGTGTGAGTGTTCTCTCGGGAGATATGTAGGCCTCATGCTAACAGCTAGCAACTCAATGTCTTTGCTGCAGTGTCGTTGTTTAACAGTGATATGTCCCGGTCTACACCAGTTGTTGTTAACATACATTATCACTCCACCGCCCCTAGTTTTGCCACTCTCTGGTGTTCGGTCAGCTCGTATCATGTGAAAACCCTCCAGCTCAATGTTAGCATCTGCTGCTAGTTCAGTTAGCCACGTCTCAGTAAACAAAAGGAGAGAGCACTCCCGGTAAGTGCTATCATAACGGGAGATAGCCGCTAGCTCATCTAACTTTCCCAGTATCGACCGTACATTTCCCATGACAACAGATGGAAGGGAGGGTCTGTACCTTATATTTTTTGTCCTCCGCCTTATTCCAGCCCGGCAGCCGCGGCGTTTTCGCCTCAGTTCTCTCGGTATGTCGAGTTTTTCCAGTGGGACCGGGTGGCGGTTAAATGCTAGCAGCTCTTCCCTGTTGTATCGAATCCTGCTATAAACAGTGGCTCCGTCCACCGGCTCAGGAGACATTTGGGACGATCTGTGTGTCCGTGATATAAGTGGGGTGAAAAAAAAAAAGTGATCAAAAGAGAGAGGAAGGGAAAAAAAACTCGGAATCGAGCCGCTGTTGCAAAAGGCAGCCGACTGGTGTGGCGCCGAGAGATGGAATATATGAGAGATATTATATGATCTCATCATATTGGTGTTACTTTAATATAAAGATTCAAGATTTGAAGATTTTTAGTTGTCAATGCTTCTATACATACAGGACATACAGGAAAACTGAAATGCCGTTTCTCTTTCTCTTAGTGGTGTGTGCAGTATATAGAAAAGAAGGAATAAGGATGAAAACAACAGAAAACTATTTAATTTTTGTTTACAGTATTGGAAAATACATATTTTGAAGATTTTTTTAATATCCTTCCTAATTCTCTTTCTGTAGAAATATTGCTCCTCTGAAACTATCACTTTAGGCCTTTATTTTCAGCAGACATTTTGACTTTTTTTAAGCTGTCACATCACAGTTCTAGTATTCATATTTGCAATATCAGATATTTATTATTAACTCAATTATTATGCTTACTCTTCATCTGATAACATTACCAATTAACCCCAACAACACACATACATCTGGCCCAAGCCTGGCAAGACATTGGCTAGACATTGACATATGTGTACTGTTGGGAAACTCACCTTTGTAGGTTTTAACGGTCCGAAATGTGTCTATTGGTCACGTAATTATCCCAAAAATATCCAAACAGTCAATTCTCTTAAAAAAAAACACAGCCTTTATCTCGTTTTTCTCTACCAGAAATGCCAGAAACGTTTTTGACTCTTCCGGGTAAATCATATCTGTCTATAAATATGTATGTATGGGTATATATGTATGGGTACATATTCATACTATGTAGGATAACTAAGCAGACGGTTATGCTGTTTATTCCATCTAGCTACAGTGCTCCGCGCTGTGTGTATATACAGTGGGGTAAAAAAGTATTTAGTCAGCCACCAATTGTGCAAGTTCTCCCACATAAAAGATGAGAGAGGTCTCCAGTTTTCATCATAGGTATACCTCAACTATGAGAGACAAAATGAGAAGAAAAAAAAATCCAGAAAATCACATTGTCTGATTTTTAAAGAATTTATTTGCAACTTATGGTGGAAAATAAGTATTTGGTCAATAACAAAAATTCATCTCAATACTTTGTTATATACCCTTTGTTGGCAATGACAGAGGTCAAACGTTTTCTGTAAGTCTTCACAAGGTTTTCACACACTGTTGCTGGTATTTTGGCCCATTCCTCCATGCAGATCTCCTCTAGAGCAGTGATGTTTTGGGGCTGTCACTGGGCAACACTGACTTTCAACTCCCTCCAAAGATTTTCTATGGGGTTGAGATCTGGAGACTGGCTAGGCCACTCCAGGACCTTGAAATGCTTCTTACGAAGCCACTCCTTCGTTGCCCGGGCGGTGTGTTTGGGATCATTGTCATGCTGAAAGACCCAGCCACGTTTCATCTTCAGTGCCCTTGCTGATGGAAGGTTTTCACTCAAAATCTCACGATACATGGCCCCATTCATTCTTTCCTTTACACAGATCAGTCGTCCTGGTCCCTTTGCAGAAAAACAGCCCCAAAGCATGATGTTTCCACCCCCATGCTTCACAGTAGGTATGGTGTTCTTTCTGCTCCAAACACGACAAGTTGAGTTTTTACCAAAAAGTTCTATTTTGGTTTCATATGACATTCTCCCAATCCTCTTCTGGATCATCCAAATGCTCTCTAGCAAACTTCAGATGGGCCTGGACATGTACTGGCTTAAGCAGGGGGACACGTCTGGCACTGCAGGATTTGAGTCCCTGGCGGCGTAGTGTGTTACTGATGGTAGCCTTTGTTACTTTGGTCCCAGCTCTCTGCAGGTCATTCACTAGGTCCCCCCGTGCGGTTCTGGGATTTTTGCTCACCGTTCTCGTGATCATTTTGACCCCACGGGGTGAGATCTTGCGTGGAGCCCCAGATCGAGGGAGATTATCAGTGGTCTTGTATGTCTTCCATTTTCTAATAATTGCTCCCACAGTTGATTTCTTCACACCAAGCTTCTTACCTATTGCAGATTCAGTCTTCCCAGCCTGGTGCAGGTCTACAATTTTGTTTCTGGTGTCCTTTGACAGCTCTTTGGTCTTGGCCATAGTGGAGTTTGGAGTCTGACTGTTTGAGGTTGTGGACAGGTGTCTTTTATACTGATAATGAGTTCAAACAGGTGCCATTAATACAGGTAACGACTGGAGGGCAGAGGAGCCTCTTAAAGAAGAAGTTACAGGCCTGTGAGAGCCAGAAATCTTGCTTGTTTGTAGGTGACCAAATACTTATTTTTCACCATAATTTGCAAATAAATTCTTTAAAAATCAGACAATGTGATTTTCTGGATTTTTTTTCTCCTCATTTTGCCTTCCATAGTTGAGGTATACCTGTGATGAAAATTGGAGACCTCTCTCATCTTTTAAGTGGGAAAACTTGCACAATTGGTGGCTGACTAAATACTTTTTTACCCCACTGTATATTTATATATTTATTCCATCTAGCTACAATGCTCCGCACTATGTGTTTATATATTTATATATTTATATGTACATATGTATATTCGCTGCTCTTGTTTTTTCTTGCCTTCTGATTGTTGCTCTGAGTGTTGCTATCCCTGTGCTGTTGCAATCCTGGAATTTCCCCATTGTGGGACTAATAAAGGCTTATCTTATCTTAAATGCACCATATCTCTTGTCTGTGTGTCTGTTCCATGCATATCTCTTGAACCGTTCTTCAGACTGGCCTAAGACTTTAAACATGTTTTGCTGAGGTTATGAAAGTGTGCATCCCCAAGTATGGAGTCGCTCAGTCAAAATATGTAATTTTTTCAATATAAGTTTAGCCACCACTCTGTCACCGCTGTCTCTTCATGCCCTTCAGTGTGTGTGGGGTGTAGGATTGACTCCGTGACGCGGCCATCACGGCCATGCTAATTGGATAATACACAGTAACAACCATGCTGATTGGATAATACGCGGCATGATGACCAGTCAGTCACCACAGTGTTTTGCAAACAAAAAAAGGAAGTGAAAAGCGACACATTTGACAAGAAAAAGAGAATAGTGAAGATGTAATGCATTAAAAATTATACTGTGATGTTGCCATAATTGCGTAGGTCTACAGGGTAATTTAGAGAATGCCAGCGGGGACCCAGGGTCTGCCTTCGCCAACACAGCAGGTGGAATGCGGTCCTTCACATTGAAGCAAGCCCAGCCCACCCAGTCAGCGGTAGACGGGAGTCCCTTTACAGGACCATGACTCACCGTCGCCGATGGTACTCCTCTCAGTGTGCTCGCATGGCTATCAAAAAATTAAAAGTTAATAAATGTGGAGCAGAATGCCCAGATCAGCCGCATATGATTCCACATATGCATATGCATGATTCCGCATATGATTCCGCATATGATTCCACTTTATTGAAAATAAAGTGGAAAAAAATATAATGCATGGAGTGCGCTTTTGCCCTGAGGCTGATTTATTATGGAAAACAGCTGAGCTCAGTGGTTTGAGCGATCAGCTGATTGGATCCACCTCCTGTTCTGACTGGTACAGACTGCAAAGGTTAAAAAAAAAAAGCATGGGGAGAAGGCCCTACAACCTTTGCTCCACGAATGCGGGACATATCAACCATACGCTGGATAAATTTTCAGCATGGGGCACATATTTTTTCCAGTTTATAAAATTTTTTACCGGATCTGAGGTGTGTGCAAAAACAACAAAGCATTTTGGATAATGTTTAGATTATCAAAAATCCAATTGTTTAGGTGGAATAATCATAATAATAAATAATCTTCTCGCATCAATAAAAACAAATGCTTACAATAGGAGCCGTGGCACTCACATTGTTAGTCTTTGCCAGTCACACCCTCAAGGTTCAGGTCATTATTTGGCCTCAGTATCGCCCCAGCACAACAATATAAGCACCACCTCAATCTTAGCATAAAAAACCTTTTAATAACAAAATATTGCTAAAATATAAACTGATGCACTACAAAGGGTCTCAAACATTCCTAAACATGTCCTGTTATAGTACTGTGTGAGTTTATTGATGATGCACAGAAGAAATTCAATATTACACTGAACTCCATCACTGAACAGTGATATAAACAACTCCCATTCCCCAAAGTCCAAGATACACTATTATCTTGAATGTCGTCGTAGGCCTCCGTCGGTCTATGATGACCATGGAAGAGAATCCTAAACGTCTACTCTGCTGGAACAGCACCGCCTGTGGCTGAACAGGCCGATGCGCACCGGTGTTCTACCTTCCAGCGTTGGGCGTTGGTAGGATTCAAGCCTGGGCAGGAAGATATGGAGGACAAGATGTTGTTACCCGTGCAGCATGTCCCCCCTCTCCACGTCACTGATGAATCCAAAGGAACAGCAGGGCTGCTATAGTTTGGCACCAGCGCCGTTGCAGGAGCTGCCAGAACGATGTTGAGCACAACAGAGAACTGCCTTAGGGGCTCCGACTCCGGATTTTTCCTCAGGGTTGACTCCCGAAGCCTTTCCCGTGACCGGGTGTGCCGCAAGGCAGCGGAGGTTTGAAATCAGGGTTTACCTTCCCCTAGATGGGCTACTTTCCCAGGTTGACAAGCCACCATCTACCCGAAAGTGGTAGTGTGATAAAATATCAGACAAGTGATAAAATATCAGACAAATAAGTGATCTGAAAAACAAGTAAAGAAGGGATCTGAAACAGTCGCTAATATTGGATGTCCCATTCATTTTCACTATTTAGATATTTTGTAATTAATATTCACACAATCAAATAAATCTCAGTGCCATTTACTCCCTTTTATATTTGTCAGAGTCTAATATGTGATTGCCTACATATAGGCTACACCTCTTTGTATTCCACTTTCAAACACAACCTACATTTGGGCCTAGAAATCCTAATTGGGATACCTGTTTCAGACAGGAATACTTGTGTTCTATGGGCAATGCACGAGTATGTCATGATTTAACAGAGTCAACCCACTGCTGTCCTTGAGACCCACCCACTGCTCTATCATTGGCCCGCCTAGCTGTCTGTCATGTAGATGGAAGGGGTGCTAAAGGTGGCCTATTAGCCCCTGAGCTATTAGCCCCCCAGCTAACACTGGTACCATGAGACTCGCACCAAGCCTATATTATTTTCCTCAGATCTTAGTCACACAAATAGTCATCCCTGTTACCACCTGGTTCACCAGTCTAGTCAACAGTATACTTTGCATCACTTCGGCCCATCTCCCAATTATTTAATTATTTTGCCGTGATTCCACAGCAAATCGCCGGCACTGGCGTGCCAGTTACGGCAACTGACCTGGCCTGGTAAAGGTGGTACCTACATCTGAGGCTACTGGCTGGAGGCTGCTGGCTCTCACGGCCAGCTCCCCCACCGTCCTCTGGGGCATAGGGGAGCCACCTCGTGATGGGACATCCCCCAACTGGCCATGAGAGCAGTGTGGCGTCCCACAGAGTGAGACACTGCCCTTTGAGATCCCATAGCTTGGCAGCTTGGCTCAACCAGCAGCCTCGGGTCCCAGGCTAGGTCCATTGTGATAATTGGGGTGGGGGGGGCATCCAGTGTTAGCAATTTGTTTTGAGGAATCACGGCAAAATTATTGAGAGATGGACTGGAGTAACACGAGATACACCATCGACTGTGGATCAGTGAACCAGCACCGCTCATCCGAGCTAGAAGGAGGGTAGAAGCTACAGGGTAGAAGCTAGTCAGCAAATGGCTAACTAACATGAGAGAGGGTGGAGGTGAATAGGTGAAGGATGTTTCTTAAAGTGACGGGCTTTAAATCAGAGTGTTTCAAGAATGCCTGGAAAAATACAAAACAAATTTGCTTCAAATAAATAAAAAATTAAAAGAAAATGTGAAAATATGTCACAAATATTTCATTAAGACATGTGCGAGCTGTTAAAATGTGGAAAAAGTGCAATCGATGACCCCTTTAAATAAATAGTGAAATGGGGGTAAAGTCCGTAATCTTCAATCAAATTTTAATTTGATTTGAATGACTAATATTTGCAGTAATAATAATATAGTAATACGATGTTTGAGATGCTTTTGACAATTTTATTAGAGGACTATAACACTGACTTACCTCTTATATTTTAATAACATGTCTGTAATATATCCTAGAATATATAGGTATTGCTCTGAGCACCAAAACCTTTGTGATGATAAAGATTATTTTTTTTACATGTAGTCTGTGAGTTACATAAAGTGAAACATCATACATGAAGAATGCAGAGTGACTCAGCAAAAATGTGTTTGGCTTTTGGTGTTGTTGAATAGATATCGTGTGACTTTAGATCACAGAGCTGTGACAATCGACTCCGCTGTGAATGTTGCAGATTAATGATTAAGTCTGGTTGACTGTTAGACATTTCACTCTGCTTTTGTTTGACCTGTATTTTTTAGAGGAAATGATTTTAATCAATACAGTACCTAATAACATACCAGAATTAGGGTTTAGTGTTAAGAATAAGAAAACTCTTAACTCATTTATAAACAGGTGGTAAACCATAGAAACTGATATTTTACCACTAACTGCTTTAACGCTCTGACTCAAACTGTTAAATGCATATTTAGTAAGGGATGTAATATTTTGTGGACAAAAAGATATGATGTAAATCAGTGGCCTGAGGTCTTTTTTTTTTAATGTGAATAAATACTGTATACTTACACAATGAGTGTAAGTTCATGTGAAACACAGGGAAACAGCAACACAAATATATTGTATATTTGTATAAATGAATGAATAAAATAGAAACATATTTCAAATAAAATATCTCACATAAAACATTACTTTTTGTATTTTGCAACATGACTAATACATTAACCATTAAATGCTACATAATTTGTAATGTATACACACTATCTGGATTTTTGTATTTACGTATTTGTTTAGTTCACTGCAAACTAACCCTAAACTTAGCTATGGAAAAATAAAAATTTGGGGTACACTAATTTAATTCTTCTTGTTTCTTACAACCTCTATATGAGTGAGTGAAAAACATCAGCCTTAATATGTGAATAACACATTTTGTGTATTATGGAGATGTTTTTCTTAAAGGTGAATGGGACTGTATTTTCATTCATTCATTCATCTTCTTCCGCTTAATCCTTTGAGCCTATCCCAGCATCTTTGGGCGAGAGGCAGGGTACACCCTGGACAGATCGCCAGTCCATCGCAGGGCCAACACAGAGAGACAGACAACCATTCACTCTCACATTCATACCTAAGGACAATTTAGAATCCCCAGTTTGATGCCAATTAACCTAACTTGTACGTTTTTTAGCATGTGGGAGGAAACCAGAGAAATCCCGGAGTAAACCCACACAAAATACACGTAAAACCTGTATTTTCATGAAAACAAATATTTTAAAAACATACTAATGAAAAAATATTTTAATAATTTTTATGGGTCCTAAATATTCATAATATTTACATCTGAGCAGCTGGATGACGAGACTCTGGTCAGTGCTCCAGTGACCAGTAACGTAGATAAACTAGAAAAGCACTCAGAGAGTGCAGACCTCCGCCAAGCGCCACAGTTCCCCCCATACAGTGTTTGTGTATACGTTTTCAGATTCCTTGACCATGAAAACATATGACTAGCAATTGGATTGACAATGATAGGATTAGTGGTTCAGTAGTTATTGACAAAAATCGCATTTTCCGTAATGGCGGTTTTCTTCTGGACGGTGATCCGGATCACCACCAAAATGTAATCATCTGTAGGATACCCCATTTCTGACAATCTGAAAATTTCATGAAAATCCGTCCATAACTTTTTGAGTTATCTTGCTAACAAACAAACAGACAGACAGACAAACCAACGCCGATGAAAACATAACCTCCTTGGCGGAGGTAATGACACCCTAGATAGGACATGGCTAAAATGTCCATGGCAAACAGAGGTGCTATATTCTGTAGGTAATTATAATGGTTGAAACCACCTTCTGCATTGTGATATCAGAATACACAAACAATTGTTTATAGGAATTTACAATTTGTATTTATAAATGAAAAATTTTACTTATTAAATTTCTTAAAACAAAAATATTTTACAGCAAGTAAAATTTTCTCACAGAAATCTGCACAACAAAAAAAATCTTGTCAGACAAAAAACAAGCATCATATCCTTGATTTAAGATGTTTTATCTTACTAAAATTTCACTTTTCGCAGTATAATCTCACAAATACAACCATGGCAATTCGAATTCCTGGTTTATGTATTTGTTATTAAGCAGTCCATTCTGTTTGAAATTTATACATTATATCTAAATTAATTTACCTTGCTTCATAAATTTTAATTTATGAAATTAAATACTCATGACAGTTAATACCTTTACCCTAGTTCTAAACAATCTTAATATAAGTGAAAATACACATAAAATACTGGTAAACCATAAATATAGTAATTCAAATAAAATCAAATTGATCCAGGTACTTATAGATTGTTGGTTTAACTCTTGAAACCCTGAAGCTAAAAAAGTTGCAAAACATGTTTTACACCCATCTATCCATCCATCTTCTAATGCTTTTCTGGAGATCTGGGTCACAGAGGCAGCAGTTCAAGCAGAGAAGCCCAGACCTCCCTCTCCCCGGCCACTTGCTCCAGTTCTTCAGAGAAGATACCAAGACATTCCCAGACCAGCTGGGAGACACAGTCTTTCTAGCGTGTCCTGCGTCTGCCCCGGGTCCCCCCACCACCACCACCACCAGTGGGACGTGCCTGAAACACCTCAAGTGGGAGGCATCCAGGAGCCATCCTGATCACATGCCCAAACCACCTCAACTGGCTCCTTTCATTGTGGAGGAGCAGCGGTTCTGAGCCTCTCCTGGATGACTGAGCTCCTCACCCCATCTCTGAGGGTGAGTCCTGCAATCCTACAGAGAAAGCTCATTTCAGCCACTTGTATCCGCGATCTCATTCTTTTGGTCATTACCCAAAGCTCATGACCATAGGTGAGGGTAGGAATGTAGACTGACCAGTAAATCGACAGCTTTGCCTTAAGAGTTCAGCTCCCTCTTCACCACAACAGATTGGTACAACGTCTGCATCACTAAAGATGCTGCTCTGATCCGTCTGTCAATCTCTCACTCCATTCTCCCCTCACTCGTGAATAAGGCCTCGAGATACTTAATCTCCTCCACTTGGGGCAGGAGCTTGTTACCAACCCGGAGAGGACAATCCACCTTTTTCCAGCTGAGAATCATGGACTTAGACTTGGATGTGCTGATTCTCATCCCAGCTGCTTCACACTCAGCAGCAAACTGTCCCAGTAAGACGTGTAGGTCATTGCTGGATGAAGCCAACAGGACAACATCATCAGCAAACAGCAGAAATGAGATCCTGTGGTCACCAAACATGACACCCTTCATTCCTTTGCTGCACCTAGAAATCCTATCCATAAAAATTATGAACAGGATTAGTGAGAAAGGGCAGCCCTGGTGGAGTCCAACTCTCACTGGAAACGAGTATGACTGGGTGTTGGCAATACAACCCAAACTCTCACAGCGGTCATAGAGAGACCGGATAGCTCGTAACAACAAGCCTGATACTCCATACTCCCAAAGCACCCCCCCTTCGATTTGCTATGGTCAGGCCAAATACCACATTGCTCCTCTTGAATCTGAGGCTCAGCCAACGGCCGGACTCTCCTCTCCACTACCTTGGTATAGACCTTCTCAGGGAGGCTGAGGAGTGTGATCCCTCTAAAGTTGGAACACACCCTCCAGTCCCCCTTCTTGAAGAGAGGAACCACCACCCAGGTTTGCCATGCCAAAGTTACTGTCCCGAACTTCCGTGCAGTGTTGCAGAGGCATGTCAACCATGACAGCCCTACAACATTCAGGGCCTTGAGGTACTCAGGGCCAATCTTGTTCACCCGTGGGGCCCGGCCACCAAAGAGTTTTTTAACAACTTCGGCGACCTCAGCCCCTGTGATGGGCAAGTCGTCCCCCTCGCCCACAAGCTCTGCTTCCTCTGTGGAAGGTGTGTCAGTGGAATTGAGGAGATCCTCAAAGTATTCCTTCCACCGCCCGACGATATCCACAGTTGAAGTCAGCAGTGCCCCAGCCGCACCATACACAGTGTGGACAGGGAACTGCTTCCCCCTCCTGAGTTGTCAGTTTGCTGGAATTTCTTTGAGGCCGACTGAAAGTCTTGTTCCATGGCCTCACCGAACTCCTCCCACACTTGAGGGTTTTTTTTTTCAGCAACCACCCGAGCTGCACTCCACTTGGCCTGCCGGTACACCTCAGCTGCTTCAGGAGCCCCACAAGCCAACCAACCTCGGTAGGACTCCTTCTTCAGCTTGATGGCCCCCCTCACCACTGGTGTCCACCACTTGGTTCGGGGGTTGCCACCAAGAGATGCACCAACAACCTTGTGGCCGCAGCTCTGGGCAGACGCTTCAACAATGGAGGTGGAGAACATGGCCCATTCAGACTCCATGTCTCCAGACTCCCTTGGAATGTGGTCATATTTCTTCTGGAGGTGGGAGTTGAAGACCTCCCGGACAGGGGCCTCAGCCAGACATTCCAGCACACCCTCACTATACGTTTGGGTCTACCAGGTCTGAACGGCATCCTTCCCTGTCATCGGATCACTCAAAACCAGGTGAGGATCAGTTGGCAGCTCTGCACCTCTCTTTACCTGAGTGTCCAAGACATATGGCCGCAGGTCGGATGATACAATAACAAAATTGATCATTGACCTGCGACCTCGGGTGTCCTGGTGCCAGGTGCACATATGGACATACTTATGCTTGAACATGGTGTTCATTATGGACAAACTGTGATTGGCACAGAAGTCCAATAACTGAATACCACTCGGATTCAGATCGGGCAGGCCGTTCCTCCCAGTCACAGGTTTAACTGTTGTTGCCCACATGCACCTTGAAGTTCCCCACTGGAGTCTCTAAGAGGAGCACTCTCCAGTACCCCAGTCAGAGACTCCAAAAAGGGTGGGTATTCTGAACCATCATTTGATGCATAGGCACAAATGATGGTCAGGAGGCATTTCCCAGCTCGAAGGTGCAGGGAAACAACCCTTTCGTCCACTGGGTAAAGCGCCAATTTAGAGGCAGCGAGGTTGGGGATACAAGAATACCCACCCCTGCTCACCGCCTCTCACCCAGGGCAACTCCAGAGTAAGCCAAGCTCCAGCCCCTCTCCAGGAGACTGGTTCCGGAACCAGAGCTGTGCATTGAGGTGAGGCCGACTATATCTAGTCAATGCCTCTCAACCTCGTGCACTAGCTCAGGCTCTTTCCCCCACCAGAGAGGTGACATTCCACATCCCGAAAGCCAGTTTAGAAAGCTGGAGATCAGACTGCCAAGGACTCTGCTTTCAACCGCCACCTGATCCACACAGCACTGAACCCCCATGGTCCCTTCTGCAGATGGTGAGCCCACTGGATGGCAGACCCATGTAACTCCTTCGGGCTAAGCCTGGCAAGATCCCAAGGGCAGAAACCTGGCTAGCCATTGAGCCCTTCTCCCAGGCCTGGCTCCAGGGTGGGGCCCCGGTAACCCCATACTGGGCGGGGTACACTGAATCCTTGCTCTTACATTCATCATTAGAGTCTTTTGGATCGCTCTTACTAGTCTGGTACTTCACCCAGGACCAGTTTATCTTGGGCGACCCTAACATAAGCAAATTGCCCCGGACAACATAGCTCCTGGGATCAATAGGGCATGCAAACCCTGCACTACGATAAGGTGGTGATCCATGACACACGTTCTTTTAAAAAATGAAAAAAGCATGGAATGGTATGCTGAAGGAGTACTAGGGACAAATTTAAAAAAAAAAATGTAAAAATTGCATTTTGAGAATAAAGTCAAAATTTTGAGGAAAAAAGAAGGTATTTAAAGCAAAAAAGTTAAGTATTTTGAGCAAAAAAATCAAGAGTATGTCAGTAAAAAGTATAGTCTTTGAAGAAAAAGTCAAAATTTTGCTGTTGTTCTTGAAATAGTATTTTGACCTTATTCAGGACTGGGTGTTATGGCTTAAAAATAAAGTCAACAATTTTTTTTTTTTTATGCCACGTTTGATTTTCCATTTTAACTGATATTTTGGATTGAATACAAGGAATTATTTCAAATAGTTTTTTTCCCATATAAACATGATTCCCTATGGAGAGCCTATTATGCCTCTTTACTTCCCCAGTGGAACCTAATTTCTGATAAAATCTCCACTGGAGTAAATGGCAAGAAAAATTTTTTTTCTCCCTATCAAATTTTGCCATGAGTTACACATATGATGTGTGAAAAGAAAATTTTCCACATAAATAACAGTGTAGGTTGTCGTCTGTTGAAGGTATAAGATTGCGAAAATATGTAAAGTGAAAGACTACAGTCTCAGACTCACGTAAGTTATGTACTGTAATTGTTTTTGAAAAGAGCCCGGGGGTGATAAATAACCATCCTTTGGATCAACTGCAGCTCTTTAAATACAATGCAATAGAGAGCCTAAGTCACGCCCCCTCTGCTTCCGTACATGGGACGTTAAATTGAAAAAATTCTCCATTGAATGAATGGCAAGAACAAAATTATCTTTGGATCCCGATCAAATTTTGCCATGAGTTACACATATCTGGCCGTATTACAATGACAGGGTCAGTTGTCACTGATGCAGAACATGTTTATGAGCGTTTCCAAGTTCATTTCCTTATCACAGCGATGTAAAAATGAACTTTCTACCGGCGCATGATGCAAAGAGGCCAATCTAATCATTTAGAGGTGTGTTTTGGATAATCCAATCCAAAGCACTCATGCCCATCCCTTTAGTGCAAAGAGGCACATTATCTAAAGTGAATTCTGATCATAACGGTTTAAGACAGGTTTTACGCTGACCAAGGCCCGTGTGTGAGCCAAAATACATGATAGTAATGCTGCTTGGTAATAAGACATCAATCACAGTTGATGCCCAGTTAGTTATGTTTGAAAGAATAAATGGTGAAGAATGGGCTGAAAAATCAGCTGAATAGTTTAATGTAGTGCACACAAATGCAGCACACAGACATGAATGGGTTTGACACTTCAGGGAAAGAGGATGATGCCTGTGCAAACTTTCATAAACTTTCATAGATAATAGTGCGGATGTCGCCTTGGGCCCGTGGGGAGATGAAGGGCTCCCTCTCCTGTTGCTTTTGCCGACCAAGGGTCTTCCCTGTCTCATGCGGGGGTCTCTGTACCAGTTTCCCAGTCCCTCCAGGCTGGAAACCCGGGGCGTGTGGCCAATGCAGATGTGGACGCATCTCCTGTCTTTCTGGGGAGTTACAGTGAAAAGTACAATGCCACACACTCCTTGTTCATTCATTTATTCCCCTAAAAATAAACACATTAATCCCTAATAAGTTCCCCCCCCCCCCGGTGCCGCACATCACACTGCCTGTTCATTCATTCATTCCCCTAAAAAAAAATCCTACATTAATGCCTAATCTATAAACTCCAATGGTAAGTCCACAATTAAAATGAGAGTGTAGATGGAATAAAAAAAACTAGTGTGTGATCATCATATACTGTAATTAGAATGATGGATGGAGCAACTGACACAGGTGCACCTCCAGACACGCCGGTTGCCGCAGGAGATCCTCTCACCACTGACGCCAACCCCCATGCTACTGGAGCCAGGGGACATTCCTCTGTTGGCTCAAGCTCCAGAGCATAGGTCGCACCCTCCTCCCATCCAGAATGCAGCTACAGGGATGGGGCTGGACTCTCCAGTGTTGCAGGCTCTTCCATCGATCAGTGGCTCCTTTCCAGGACTGACGGACCCTCAGGGGATATAGGAGGAGGAATGGGAGTAAGAGGTGAGGCGAAAACAGCAGCACCAGGTGGTGAGGGCTCAGCGAAAGGGGTTTACTGCTGCTGAGCACCCCTCCAGAAATAAGGCAAGGCAATTCATTAATAATCGTGGATGAATGAAAAGGAACTTGCCTTAAATTCCGGGGCTTGGTGGTGATTGCTGCTGCTGGCTCTAACGACTTCCTCTTGGGAGGTGTGGAGGACGTCAGGAAAGGGGGTGGAGATGTCGGCCCGTGGAGAGGTGGCTGAGACTCTGGTCCAACCAGTGAAACTTCCTCCAGCTGCTGGCCATATTCAGGGAGGAGCCATGGTTTATATTCCAGCAGCAGTTCTAGCTCTGCTAGATGGAGCAGGCCACTGCTCGGGAGGAAGAGGCGGGGTTGCTGCTGGCGAATAACGGGAGGTTGGTGGCTTCCGTGTCCGAGGACACGCGCTGTTTGTCGGCTTGGGTACAGGCGATGGGGGGCCACTTTTCACCCCGCGGAGCATGTGGCACGAGTTGGTCACAGAAGCGAGGAGAGCTGCAAGCTTTGGGCAGCTCCATAGGTGAGAGTATGCCTCGATGAGCTGAGCCGCTCTATCCAGCATTACAGCACCTCCTCGATAGTGTGGCAGGAGTAAGCATCTGACACAATGTCCTCCAGGAGCCCAGCCGCCCAACACTCCTCCTCATCCAAAACTCCCATAGTCCATGTGGCCAGACATGCCAAAAAAAACAACAACCTGAACTACAAAACTCGGGAGAGCAGAAAAAAGAGGGGAAAAACAACAGAAACGCACAGTGGCTGGTGTCCACATGCTGGTCATGTCTTCCTGTCAAAAAATGCCCTTTTTACGGGCTTCTGAAGGACACCAAACGCACATTGTGGTTTCTGCACCTTTATTAACATAAAGACAAAGAGGGAATGCTAAACATACAAATACAAAATAATGAAGCGCTGGAGGAGAGTGGGGCTCGATGTCACAGGGGCAATGGAAGCCTGAGTACACCGGGCAAAAAGGGGCAGAACCAGCCGGAGCTCACCTGAAAGGACGCGGGGCTCACGGCTGGAAATAAGGGGAAAAACTAACCTGGATGGAGCTCTCCTCTCCTCGACAGCAAAGCACAAACACCACTCAGAGCTGGACTCTGCATCTGAGGAAGTCACAGTGACAGAAGGACACGGTTGTCGTGCCCTTATATACCGTTTCCAAATGAGTGACAGGTGTGGATACATGAGTGGAGAAAATAATACAATCAATGACAGCTGCGCACCCTGCGGACCAGTTTGACAGCTGGGAGCTGCGCAGCGCTGTCAAAGTAAAACAACCCCCAAAATGTAAATAATAATACCATGAGAACAGAATGATAATACTTAAACAGGGTAAACAAGGGAACATACAGAGACGACTAAACTTAAACTGGAGACGGCATGGCGCGCACCCGTGCCCAGGAGCATGACAGCGTTTCCACATTTTTACTCTAAATGCATTGGCGTTTTTCTCAAAATACTGTTTTCAGCTCTTTTTTTTCAAAATATATTTAGACTGTTTCTTGAAATTTCAACTTCATTCTCAAAATGCAAACTTTTTCTAATGTAGCCCTACTACACCTTCATTATACTGTGCTATTTTTAGAAACAGACTTGAAATGTAGTGACTACAGATTCAGTTAGCTTAGATTCTTGTTCTTACAGTATGTACACTCAATGATTTGAAGGGGGATGCTTTCCCCCTTCTATAGCAAAATGGCCCAAAGTCATTATAAACTTTTCTATATCATAGAACTGAATAGCACTAATGCACCAATTCAAAGCAAAAAAATGCAAAAAAAATATATATTTTTACAACTTTATTCTCATAAATTTTCAACTTTTTTATTCTCATTGATTTCCAGATTTACTCTTGTAAATCTGAACTTTCTTTTGATAACATGGCAACTTTTATCTTGGCTGCCAGACTTTTAACCCACACTAAGAAAAGGACTCACATTACACCAGTTTTGGCAGCACCTCACTGGCTCCCAGTTGGGTTTTAGGATTCAGTTTAAAATTTTAGTTTTTGTTTTTAGAGCCATTCATGATCAGGCCCCCAAATATATAACTGAGCTGCATAAAGTGTATAACCCCTCACGGTCTCTGAGGTCCTCAGATCAATTTTTACTGGCTGTCCCTCAAACCCATTTGAAAACTCGAGGTGATAGAGCTTTTCAGGCAGTGGCACCAAAACTGTGGAATGCTCGACCACTGTCTTTGTGCTCAGTAGATTGTTGACACTTTTAAAAAGCAGCTGAACACCCTGCTGTTTAAACAGGCTTTTTAATTTGGTTATGGGTTATGGTTTTTATGTTTTTAATGTTAATGTTCTATTTTAATGTTTTTATTTTTAGTGCTTTTATCATTGTATTTGTGAATGTGTGTTTTTATTGTGAAGCATTTTGTGGTTCTTTCTGTGAGAAGGGCTATATAAATAAATTTTACTTTACTTACTTGTAAATTTGCAACTTTTTTCTCAAGTTGCAGCTTTTTTCTCATGAATTTGCAACTTGCAATGTTTTTCTCATGAAATGGCAACTTTTTTCTTGTAAATTTGCAACTTTTTTCTCATATAATGGCAATTTTTTTTCTTGTAAATTTGCAACTTTTTCAACTTTTTCTTGCAAGTTTGCAACTTTTTTCTTGTAAATTCAATTTTTTCTTGTAAATTTGCACGTTCATTTGGATGCTGGTTAAATTTTTATTCTGTGTAATTAAATTTGCAACTTTTTAAATTTTTTTAAACTGGCATCTTTTATCATATTTTTGCACATTTATTCTTGCAAATTTGTACCTAATTTATATGTCTGTACCTTATGCTAAATTTGCGAATACCCCCCTTATTAAAAATAACAGATGAAGGTGGTTTTAACATCTCAGGACAATTTTGCTCTTATCTGTTATCACCCCATTTTCAACATATTTCCACCTTCTGAATGTTTACAGACTGAGGTTTGCTCTGCTGATTCGGTTCATGGAGGAAGCCTACTGCTGCCTTGGAGCAGGACACAATGAGGGCTTAGCTGGAAGAGACAGGGGTGGGACCTGGTGGGTAAATTGTGGCATTTAAAAAGGAGCTCTGTTCAGAGGTAACCTGAGCCACACCTGACGGGGCTCGGCATTCCGGTGTGGCCAGGGGAAGAGTTCACAATCGCCCCAAAAACTGCTGCAAAAAAGGCCCACGAGGTGATTTAAAAATGATTCCAAAAGACAAAATAAAGAATTAGAAGGAGAGGTTTTTTCTTTTTTCAGTATTTTAGTCTATTTTATTCAAAATTTCCTTTTATATTACAGAAACACTGAATTTTATACATTTATTATAACATCATGTACAGATTGTGTGATAAAACATAGCTGGAGGAAAGCCAAAAGCCTAGAAGGAATTCAGCTGTACAGAGAGAGGAAGAAAAGCTAATTTTCAACAGATAAACATTTACATAATTTTCTACTGTTATATTTTAAGATATTTAGAAGATTCATGGCAGAAAAATGGAGGAAAATGTCAAAACTCTGACTCAAGTCACATGGAAGAAACCATAAGAAATCTATCCATCTTCCAGTGCAAGGATCATAGTTCCATAGTCATCGCCAGCATCTGCCTCTACCATTAATATGTTGATGTGCCTACCTGGACTGCCCCCCCCCTCCAAAAAAAAAAAATAAACGCTGCGTGAGAGCGACAGAAGGGGAAGTGAAAGCAGAAGATAAGTGCCATTTAATGGACGGCATTACCAGACAGTATTAGACACTAATAATTACATCTAACCATGTCTGGTAAGACGCCTATCAACAGGCCGGAAGGATCACCTTTGAGTGTGCTTTTTAAACAAAAAAAAAATCATTTTCACCTGTGCAAGAGGAAGAGCTGCAGGGGAAAACCAGACCAGAGCAGCAGAAAAACAGGCCTGAAACAAGACATTAGTTCCTCTTTTGCTGTCATCACAAACATCATTCTTCTAGCTTCAAAATGGCCAAGCATGTTAAGTAAGAGAGACTAAAGAAAAGACCACAAGGAAGTTTAGAAGTTCTGTTTGAGTATTTCTGCATTAACACAAAATATATCACAAACACCACAAAGAAAGGTGAGGAGGAAGGGGGATAAAGGGCTATTCGTGTTTCTGTGGCGTGGATAATGGCACTAGGTGGGCAAACAAAGGTGCGGCTCCATATTTGTGGGGTAATTCAGCCTCCTTCAGCAAACACCGGCTCTCTGCTCTATTATTTGCTTTTGTTTCTGACGTCTGTTTGAAAGTCATTGAAGTCACCTATTTACAGTGCACGAAAGAGAAAGATAAAAAAAAAAAATCAGTATTGTTAAACAGCTCTGTAGCTCCGTGTGAATTTAACTTCTGACACACTGTTGAGAGTCATTTGTCTAAGAGGTTTTTTTAATTCTCAGGTGAGGTTGTGTGTCACTTTCAGGATGTGCCACGCAGGTAAACGCCACACAAAGACCAATGCTGTTCAGGGGAGGGAACAAGGAAATAAAGGCCCTGCAGGACCGGTGGAACCATCAACCGACTGCTATTCTTTAACTTGGGTGGGGTTGAGATAAACGTTAAACCCTCCCATCAACAGGTTTCAAAATTCTCTACGAAAACAGGAACAAAAGTGGCTTTACTGTGGGTTTTCTTGTTTTTTTCCACACCAAATAATTCTGTCTGCGGAGGTGGATAGATTTACGGAAGTACATGTAAGGAAGTCATTTGTACACAAAATTGTACTATACTCACTAGTTTTGGTGGATAACTTTAACTCTTACTAAAATCTGTACTTTTAGTTACTTTTGATCTCGCCAGTTTTTCTGACAGATTTCCTATTCTTATTCATGATTAAATATAATTTAGTATTGTTTACTGTTTCGTATTATATTGAATTTGGTTTATTTTATAGGGTACACAATGGTAATTTACATTTTACTTCCGTCAGGCAAAAAGTACTTTTGTAGTACATATTTTCGTACCACTCTAGTAACTTTAATATGATAAGCTAATGCTGCTTGAGTATATTTTCTGGCTACTCTACCCACCTGTTCTTCTTCAGAGTCATGGCCTAGTGGTAGAACGTTCAAGTGCAGCTGGGTCATACCAAAGACCAGATAAAAATGCTACTTCCTGCTTCTCAGCATAATACGGAGTTCCACAGGGCTCTGTGTTATGTCCTGTTCTTGTTCTAGGAGAAATGTAATTTTGTTCTACTGTGCATTATTGGCTGTATGGGTTGAATGACAATAAACTCTGCTTTCTTCTTTTTTTTTGTTCACTCCAGGGCATCATTAAAGCAAGCATATACTGTCAACAGAACAAGACCAACAGCTCTTGGAGGTAACTTCGGTGTAAATTGGAGATTGCAGCGGCGACCCAGAAAACATCGTTACCAGACAGTGTTAGAACCACAGAAGTACAATCCAGCACTGTCGGGTAAGATGAATCCTGAGGGGCAGTTTTCTCTTCTGAGCCAATCCAGGGGTCCCCAACCAAAGCCAGGAGCCAGAAGCTGCTAACATTAGCTTAAAAACAGGTTTCCATGATTGCAGCAGGTGGATGACGATCATCATCATTACCAGGCAGTATTAGAGAGAGTGATGATATCCAATGCTGCCTCGTAAGATGGAGACAATCACCCAAATCAAGAATACATGACAGAATACCTGAAAAAATGGACGGGGCAGGGAATTAGTTGGTACGTTTGTAAAGCTAAAACTTGCATTTTAAGTAGGGGAAGCCCTCCTACTAACTGAGCCCTTGTTGTGGTCGTTTTTTTTTTTTTCCAACGCTTAAACTTTCTGTCACAGAAGACTGGGCCACGGTGGTTGTTAATGATTGCCAAAACCTGTTCTGACTAGTCTAAAATCTATTGCACGGCAAGGTTGGGAGGGCAGCCCGTTTTTCACACAATGCATGGCTGCTGCTAATTTATTATTTTTAAAACACCCCACATCACATCACGCACATCACATCCCACCGTCATGCTCACCCCAACTCAGGAAGAAGCTTTTGGTTCCGCATCAAAATCAAAGCTGATAATAGCTATTAAATCCTGTTTTTAAAGGGAAAGCAGCCATCTTTTTCTAGTTTCTTTTCTAGTGGGTCTTTGTATTTGCTGAGTGATGAAAGGCTGAAGGAATGCTGCTCAGCTCAACCTGGTCAACGCCGCCTGTGTGCAGAAGGTCACCGAAAGGAAAAAAAAAAAGAAAGCCCTCGTTCACCGATCATTCACAGGTAAAAAGTGTGAAATACCCGCATGCAACGTTGACAAATAACCTCTAAACAGTTGAGTACACTAGTTCCTACTTTTACCAACAATGCAGGTGAGTAAATCAGCAATGCAAAGGTGGAGCATGGGGGAGGGAAAAAAGTAAGAAGGTGGAGAAGGAAAATGGAGAATGCACCTGTAACCTTACCATCATGAAAGGTACCCCCAAGGAAAGAATGCAACAAAACCAAAGAAAAGTGTTTAAAAGGGAGGGGGAGAGAGGCTAAAAGAAAGAAGAAAAAAAAAAAAGATCTTGAATTTCCAGCCTGAGAACAGCTCCGTCTTCCTCCCCGATCAGGCAGGCCCCATGAAATGAGAAAGCCAAGCAGACCTGCTCTCCTAGACTCTTTAGTTAATCATCAGCGTTATAAACCAGTGCTGCGGGCCCTCTGAGGAAGACAAGAGGAACAGAGAGAGGGAGAGAAAAGAAAGGAGGGGGGGAGAAAAAGATTAGCAAAGGAAATTCAAGGAAACAGTACCTGATCAAAGACGCCACGCCGAGTATCTAACCAACCCTCCGCGTCCTTTTCCGTTGGTCCAAACACTTCCTCCCCTTACTCCTCCAAGTCATGGCTACTCACTGAAAAGTTTGAGTAGTCTGACCCGCCAACGGCTGCCCACGCTTTCTGAGGCGTGATCAGGTAACTCTGCCCTCCCCACCGCTGGAATGTGACTCTGGTCTGAAGTGAACAACCTGATAGGTAAAACTGGCCTGGCCCTTAATCAATAGTTGCTGTCTTTTGTGGGGAAACAATAGTAATGGGGGGAAACCCAAAACCTTATTTAACTCCAGACCTTATCTCAGCTCCGCCTAATTGACCCTCCAGACTTGTTGGGAGGGGGGGCATGTGCCATAACCCTGACATTTATTTAGACCATTATACTGCTTATCATCTAGGTCCTCGGTTGTTTTGTCAGATGTGTGTGTAAGTGATGGAGGTGGTTTACATGTGCCTTGGCCAGACTCCACCCCTTAACTCCCCTGACGCCATTTCACCTTTCTATTTTGAATAAAATGTTCATAAAATTTGACTGTCAAAAAGGGAGGAATAGGAACTTTCACCTTTGGATTCAAATCCTTAAATCCATCATTCCTCATCATTGGCAGGTTACTTTTACCTTCATTGAAAAAAGTAAACTATTAACTCCCTGGAGACATAAAACATTACATCAGCTGAAGTTAATGAAGTATTCAGTAAAAACATCCAAATATTTAAGGTGTCTGTGGGCCTGTTAGTCCCAACCCAGTAAAAAGTTGTTGAGAAACCAGAAAAATCTTTAAATATTCACCCTAATCATTGTTTCTTTCTTGCTGGGAGGAATTTTGAATCATAAAACCTAAATGTAAAAAAAAAAAAAGAGGCTTCACCTCCTTTTTTAAAAAAATTATAGCTGCTCATCTCTTATCTCCTGGCCTTTCCTGTAACTAAACGTCACCCTACTGAAATCCTACTCTGCACTTCCCGCCCCGAGCGACCGGCGCTCATGTGACCTGCTGCTATTCAGGTGTATGAAAGAAATGAACAAATGTTTCCCTTTCCACCAATCACAACCCTCCACCTCGCTCTGCAGTTGTCGCCGTCGTACAGTAATATATGCCGTCAACGTTTTTCCCTCCATTTTGGCCCCGTTTCCTCCTCAGACCACCGCGGTTTCTTGAGTTTGCTTGAAGAAACGTCTTAATAGCAGTTCAGAAGTGTTAAATGTTGTTTCCCCTTCTCCCTTCTGCCCTCATAAGTCTGGCTCCCTGTCTCAACTTGCAAGACCTCAGAGGCAGGAAAAACGGATGAGCAGCAGACATTTTACGTCCGACTCACCTCCACTTCACAGCACTCCCAGAATGAAAAAAAGGCTCAGTAGGTTAGATAACAGGTTTGCTGTGTATCTTAACAGCCAAAGGAAAATTAGGGAAAAAGTTACCAAATTAGCTCTGAACTGTATTTGACATGATTTTAAATTTGTAAAGCTGTGTCACACTGTGATGCAGTGGACGCCTCCAGGTAAAGTCTCATCTTAAACACTGTGGCGTCCGTCTTCGTGTCCTCTGACAACTCTGGCAGTTTGCCTTTACCTGCCCCGACTGGTCTATCCAGTTTAGGAATGAGCAGTTTAGCCTCTATTGTTTCCTCTTCTTTCTCGCCGCTTAAATGGAGCAGGAATCTGATACCTTATTTTTGCTTCCCACCGAAACCACCCCAGACCCTCTTATGTATCGCTGACACGCAACCGGGCCATGACCTAGTTTAAGCTAAGCGTTCTTAAAGAAAAAAAAGTTTCAAACCAGGCAATCATCACCAAGCAACAGGTAGAAAGTTGCAGCAGCTCATAAAAGATGGAGAGTGAAGACAAAGAAGGAGGATCAAGGGTTGAGAATTTACCGACTTCCAAGTGCAAGTCACTGAGTCAAAAGGCAGAAACAAGAGGCATCATTGTGTGAGGGGCTCCCGACGCCCCCGTCGGCCGGTCTTCCTCTTCCTGCCGAAGGACAGCTCACCGACCTCTAGATGAGATGGCGGCAGACAGCGGTGGCGCCGGTGGATGTGGATGATGTGTAGGAAGAGCCAAGCCCCTTTGCGAAACAAAACCAACCAGTTTGAAGCGCGTCACCCGGTCTTCCGGAGCAGAACTTGTTTTTTTCCATGCGCTCTTCACGGTGGCGTTTGGCGGTTGAGCTTTTCGAGGCGACAGAGGCTGAATTTGTAAAGGGCTTGGTTTACATGTAGCCTGAGCCTCCTCCTCCCTCCTCTTCCTCCTCCGCCCCACAGGTGTAATTTTCAGCCCGCAACCAATCTCCTCGGCCTCTGGCGCTCACAGGTGTGGTCTCATTGACGTCTTCGGCCAATGAGATGAACCCCGAGGGCCCTCCCCGCTCGGCTCACCTCCACCCGCCCTCCTCGTCTCCCCATCGGCCCCCAGGTGCCTTGTTGTGTCTTTTTTCTTCTTATGATGTCAGCTTAAGCTTCTGTGGGAACGACCTCAACACACACAAGACACACAACGCCACCATCATCATCGTCCTCAACTGTCAAACACACCCATACCGTTCAAGCACGAGAGATAAATCATGAGGGCCAGACACGCTAAAAACATGTATCTCTAAGGTATTAACGTGAGCGTTAATACTTTTACCTACTTCTAACCTGAAATACTTGCTGCCCCTTGCTCTCATAACTTCCTCTGGCTCTCTTTTTGTCTCTTTTCTTTCCCTTTTTTGTTGGTAACTGAATTACAGCAGTGGGAACGACAGGTGAACAAAGTGCAGGTGAGTAAAACTTGAGAAAGACATAAGCAGAGCAGGGGTCAGCAACCTGCAGTTCTGGCCTGGTGACTTCGACAAAAAAATAAGTAAATTAAAAAAAAAAAAAGACACTGCAAATAAACTGGGGAAAGTCACACAGTTACATTAAAAAGCCTCAAATAAGTAAAATAAATGAACAGGTAAAATAATAAAATTTAAAAATAAAAAATAAAATTATAACAATATAATAAATATAATTAAATATAAAATAAAATTTAAATAAACTGATGGAAAAAGTCACAAAATTACTTAAAAAAGCTAATAGGTCACAAAAAAGTTGGAAAGTTGTTTTAAAAACAGTACAGAATTCACATGGAAAGACTGGGGGGAAAATGTCTTAAAACTATATTCTAAAAGCTTCAGTTTTATAAAAAAAAATAATTGGAGAATTTGGAAAGCAATTTTTTGCAAATTTATAGAAATGAAAGGAAGAATTTCATGATAAAAACTGGAAACGACTCATAAAATTCAATTCATAGAAGAAATAAAATTTGTTTAAAAAATTACATATTTATACAAAAAGGGCACAAATTCACATGGAAAACTGGACACATTTGCAAATTTACATAAAAAAGCCTAAAATTTAAAACAAAAAATGGAAATTTTTTAAAGTTGCAAATTTGTTTAAAAAAAGGCATAAATTCACATGAAAAACAGTAGAAAAAAGTAAAGATTACATTAAAGTCAAATTTTTAAAAAAGTTGTTTTAAAAACAGTACAAAATGCTCATGGAAGACTGGGGGAATATGTCTTAAAGTTAGACAAAAAATTATACAAATGAAAGGAAGAAATTCATGATAAGAACTCCAGAAGCAAGTCACAAAATTAAATCAAAATTAAAAACAACAAAAAAAAACCATTGAAAATTTGCTTTAGAAAATAGATTTGTACAAAACTGGCACAACTTCACATGGAAAAATGGACAAATATACATAAAACATAAAAAGCATAAAATTCCTTTTAAAAAGCATAAATTCACATGAAAAACTGTTGGAAAAAGGTAAAAAATTATATTAAAGTTTTTTAAAAAGTTGGGAATTTTTTAAAGTTGCAAATTTGTACAAAAAGGCTCAAATTTATAACTAAAAAAGTGGCAAAACTTATATTAAAAAAAAAAATTAAAAAAGAAAGCCTCAACTTTACAAAGAATGTTGGGAACTCCAATAAAAGGCACAAATTACAAGAGAAACTGTGAGAAAAGCTTCAGTATAAAAAAAGCTTCAAAAAGAGTTCAGAATATGTAAAAAAAAAAAAAAAAGTTTGTTTTTTTCATATTTATAAGAATAAAGGCAAAAATTCATTTGAAAAACTGGAAAATAAAATTGCAAAAATACTAGGGCTGGGAATAATAACCCTTCACATTTTTGATTATCATGGGCAAATTATACACATTCTAAAAAAGTTGATCATGTCAGGTCACTCCCTGAGGTGATGTAAGCAGTTTGTCTCAGCAGCTGGCTCATCTAAAAACAAGAGCAGGTCTTATTTTTCGGCATTTCAATTTATACCACAATAAACTGATCCTCTGGTAACTTAGGGTGACCTCATTCAGCGCACACACCCCACTTAAAATACACACACACACACACACACAGCTGATGTAGTGTTATTGATTAGGGTTGCTCGCTCAAAGTATGAAAAGAGGGAGAGTTTGTGTCAGAGTGAACGGAGAAAAGCTCACTAATAATCAATTAAGAATTCCTATCTGAACTTTTAAAGGTTGAGATAATTAATGGTAATGTTTCCGTAAGTAGAAGGACTGACTTCCTCTTTGACCTTTTCAAAATAAAATCGGGAAACGTCACAGCAATATTAAAAACGGTAGTTTTGCGGAGAAATCGACTCCCTCCATAATGAACTGACAAAGAATATTACAAATTGCTACCATAATATCATGATTATTAAGTGTTTTAGGCTGTTCTAACAGTATTTGTTTCATATGAGAATCACAGGTATAGTTTATAAAAACACAATTTAAAGTTGCTTAAAACTCCTTTTTTCATTGTAATTTAAATGATTCATTTAGCGATCACAATTATAGAAATGTGCAGTCAAAAGTATTTTTAATCAATTCCCAGCCCTAAAAAAATACTCAAATTTATTTTCAAGACAGCTGGGAATTTTCTATTTGAGGGGAAAAAAGGTACAAATTTGCTAGAAAAAAGTGCCTAGTTTTTATTTTTTTAAAGAAAATTTTAAAATTATGTTAAAAAAAAGTCAAATTTGAATGAAAGAAGTTGCTAAAAAAAATCAGAAATTTAGGAGAAAAAGATGCAAATTTAAAAGAAAAGTCACAAATGTGTGAGAAGAAAGAAATCTTAAGGCACTTACGCTTTACAGTTCCACACATTTTTAAGCAAAATTTGTTAAGAATGGTTGTTTTCGTAGTAAAAATTGCCAACCATAGAGGGATGAGCTGCCTGAGCGGGTGTGCCGGGACAGGGACATGGAGCCTAACATGGAGGGGGGTGGACGCAGACCCCTGAGGCCAGACGGGGGCCACAATCTAAAACTTAACCAGGGTTTGGCTTCTGGCAGCCACTTTCGGTCCTCAGGTGTAATTGTCAGGATTAGCCTCTCAACAATGAGTACAATGCCCAAGCCGTATCCTGTTTCGACAGGGGTGTGGTGTAGGTCGCTGCAAAACTACACTGGAGACGATGGAAGGAGGCGATTGTTTGAGTCCGTGAGCCATAAAGCAAACAGACATCTGTGAAGTGCGCTGATCCAATCATTCATTATCTAACAGTCATCTTTCACCCTTTAGATGGTCCTGACTACAAGCCAATGTCTTTTTTACCCATTATTACTGGTGGTCAGTGTGGCTTCGGCAAAAAACAGAAAAATGTACAGGAAAAAAGTCTCAAATTCAGGAGAAAAATATAGAAAATATATTGGGAAAATATGGGAATTTTTTCAAGAAAATACATGCAAGTTTAGCAGGTAAAAAAAGGAAAATTTACGGAAAAAATAAATACAAAGGTCCAAATTTAATAAAGCTAATTTGTATAACAAATGCAAATTTACCAGAATTTGTTTTCCAAAGTGCTGAGAAAAAAATACCACAAAAAGGTTGTCCATTTACAAGAAAAAAAAAATGCAAATTTACTAGAAAAAGGTCCTACATTTATAAATAAATAAACTGGAAAAAATAATAATAAAAAGTGAAAATTTGTGGAGAAAAAAACCATAGGTTTAAGATTAGAAAAATACCAGAAAAAGTTGTACATGTAATTACATTTTAAAAATAATGATGGAATTTTACAACAAAAAAGATGCAAAAGTTATATTTAATTGCATAACAAAAAAGACTGCAAATTTATCAGAAAAAAGTTATGTATTTATGAGAGAAATGCTGTAAGTTGTATGACTGTCTTCAGCCAGCTGTTGAAGTGCTAGCGGGCTAATCTTTTTAGTTTATATATGCTTCAGTTAGGCAACATTATTAGAAAGCACTGTATACATTTTCATTGTTATGCAGATGACACACAATTATACCTGTCAGTGAAGCCAGATGATAGTCATCAATTAGCCAAGTGAGAAGCCTGTCTTAAGGAAATCAAAGCTTGGATGACTTGTAATTTCCTGCTATTAAATTCAAATAAGACTGAAGTCATTCTTGTTGGTCCAAAAAACCTTAGAAATTCCTTTCCAAATCAAACTTTCAGTTTGGATGCGGTTACTCTTTCTCTTAATAGCTCTGTGAGGAACCTTGGAGTTATTTTTGATCAGGATTTGTCCTTCAATTCACATATTAAATTTGTTTCCAAGACTGCCTTCTATCATTTGCGTAATATTGCCGCGTAATATTGCCAAGATTAGGAGCATCTTGTCTCAGAGTGATGCTGAGAAACTGATCCACGCTTTTGTTAGCTCGAGATTAGATTATTGTAATTCTTTATTATCAGGCTGTCCTAAAACATCTTTAAAAAGTCTTCAGCTGATCCAAAATGCTGCAGCAAGAGTTTTAACAGGTACTAGAAAGAGAGATCATATCTCTCCGGTTCTGGCCTCCCTTCATTGGCTTCCCATAGAGTTTAGAATTAAGTTTAAAATTCTTCTTCTTACTTACAAAGCTCTAAACAATCAGGCTCCTTTTTATTTAAAAGATCTGATACTACCGTATTATCCTAACAGAGCACTACGTTCCCAAAATGCAGGATTACTTGTAATACCTAGAATCTCCAAAAGTACAATGGGAGGCAGAGCCTTCAGTTATCAAGCTCCCCTCCTGTGGAATCAGCTGCCAATCTGGATTCGGGAGTCAGACTCGATCTCTGTTTTTAAGAAAAGGGCTAAAACCTACCTTTTTGATATAGCCTACAATTAGGGAGGGATCATGTGTTTCTGAACCCTCCCTTAGTTATGCTGCTAATAGGTTTAGTCAGCCGGGGGACCTCCAGTAATGCACTGGGCCTCACTCCTTTCCTCACTCTCAATGAAATATTTTTTTTTTGCTGGTCATTAACATTTGTTTGTTCTCTCCCATAGATTGAGTCCCCATCGTGCTGTTTGCTCTCTATATGTCTGTTCTTTTCTCTTCTCTATCCCCTCACCCCCCAGCCAGTCGCAGCAGATGACTGCCCCTGGTTCTGCTGGAGGTTTCTTCCTGTTAAAAGGGAGTTTTTCCTCTCCACCGTCGCCAAGTGCTTGCTCACAGGGGATCGCCTGATTGCTGGGGTCTTTCTGCAACTGTGGGGGTTCCCCCTTACAGTTGATAGTGCTATGAGATGACTGTTGTTGTGAAATGGCGCTATATAAATAAAGTTGAATTGAATTGAATTGAATTAATAAGCCATCATATAGAGAGCCTAAGCCATGCCGCATCTACTTCCACATATGATACCTTAAATTGAAAAAAAAAAAATCTCAATTGAACTGAATGGCAAGAGAGAAATTATCTTTCGATCCGGATCGAATTTTGCTAGGAGTTACTCCTATGATGTTTGTCAATTTAAAAGATATTTTTCCGTAGAAGGCTAGCAGCCATAACCCAGCCACAGGAAGTGCACAAGCCAGTGTACTCCTACTGCCCGTCCCAAGCTCAGGTAAATGGGGAGGGTTGTGTCAGGAAGGGCATCTGACATAAAATCTTTGCCAAATCAAACATGCGGATCACGATGAATGAGACTTTCATACCGGATTGGTCAAGGCCCAGGTTAACAATGACCGCCAACGGTGCTGTTAACCGATAGGGTACCGGTGGAAATTGGGCTACTGTTGGTTGAAGATTGAGGAGGAGGAGAGGAGGAAGGCATGTTAGGAGGAAGGGAGAGAAGAGGAAAGGTACAAGTGTGGAGGTGAAAGTAGGGACGTTAAATGTAGGGACTATGACTGGTAAAGGCAGAGAGTTGGCTGATATGATGGGAGAGAAGAAAGGTAGATATACTGTGTGTTCAAGAAACCAGATGGAAGGGAAGCAAGGCTAGGAGCATTGGAGGTGGATTTAAACTTCTACCATGATGTAGATAGGAAGAGAAATGGAGTAGGAGTAATCTTGAAGGAAGAGTATGTGAAGAGTGTTCAGGAGGTAAAGACGGAGTCAGACAGAATCATGAGTTTAAAGCTAGAAGTCAAAGGTGTGATGTTGAATGTTGTCGGTACGTATGCCCCACAAGTTGGATGTCAGGTAGAAGAGAGAGGAATTCTGGAGTAAGTTGGATGAAGTGGTAGAGCGTGTCCCCAGGGGTGAGAGTGGTGATTGGAGTGGACTTTAATGGGCATGTAGGTGAAGGGAACAGAGGTGATGAGGAGGTCCTGGGTAGGTGTGGTCTTAAGGAGAGAAGTGTCGAAGAACAGTTGGTTGTGGATTTTCCTAAAAAGATGGAAATGGCTGTGGTGAATACATACTTTAAGAGGAGAGAGGAACATAGGGTGACTTACAAGAGTGGAGGAAGGTGCACACAGATGGACTTCATCTTATGCAGAAGAAGAAATCTGAAAGAGATAGGAGACTGCAGGGTGGTGGCAGGGGAGAATGTAGCTAGACAGCATCGGATGGTAGTCTGTAGGATGACTTTGGAAAGCAAGAAGAGAAGCTACAAAAGAAGAAGGTCACACAGAGTTCAGGAAATAGTTGAGACAGGCTCTGGATGGTAGGGAGAATTACCAGATGACTGGGAAAGTACAGCAGAAGTATTGAGGGAAACAGGTAGAAAGGTATGTGGTGTATCCAGTGGACAAAGGAAGAAAGACAAGGAGACGTGGTGATGGAATGAGGAGGTACAGGAAAGTATCCAAAGGAAGAGGTTAGCAAAGAAAAAGTGGGATAGTCTGGGAGATGAAGAAAGTAGACAGGAGTATTTGGAATCAAGGTGCATGGCAAAGAGAGAGAAGGTAAAGGTATATAGTGAGTTGTATGAGAGGCTGGACACTAAGGAAAGAGAAAAGGAGTTGTATTGATTGGCTAGACAGAGAAATCAAGCTGGAAAAGATGTACAGCAAGTTAGGTTGATTAAGGACAGAAATGGTAATGTACCAACAAGTGACGAGAGTGTGTTGAGAAGGTGGAAGGAGTACTTCGAGGAGCTGATGAATGAAGAAAATGAGAGAGAGAGAGGAGGATGGATGAAGGAAAGATGGTGAACAAGGAAGTTCCAAGGATTAGCAAGACAGAAGTGAGGGCAGCTTTGAATAGGATGAAGAATGGAAAGGCGGTTGGTCCAGTTGACATACCTCTGGAGGTATGGAGATGTTTAGGAGAGATGGCAGTGGACGTTTGAAGCAGATTATTTAACACAATCTTAGAGAGTGAGAGGATGCCTGAGGAGTAGAGAAGAAGTGTTTTGGTACCAGTTTTCAAGAACAAAGGTGATGCTCAGAGCTGTAGTAACTACAGAGGCATAAAGTTGATCAGACACACTATGAAGATATGGGAAAGTTGTTGAAACCAGGTTAAGAGGAAAGGTGACAATCAGTGAGCAGCAGTACGCTTTCATGCCAAGAAAGAGTACTACAGATGCAGTGTTTTCTCTAACAGTGTTGATGGAGAAGTATAGAAAAGGTCAGAAGGAGTTTCACTGTACCATGTTTTTGTACTACCAAAAACATGTAGGTTTAGGGCGCTCGCGCACGCAGCGACCAGCAGCCGGTGGCTTGTCACCAGACTGCAAACCAAATCTACTTACGGGTACAAATAAGTAACAAAAACAAAAAAAACAAAAAAAAACAAAAAAAAAAATAACTGTGTCTTTGTGGATCTAGAGAAAGCATATGATAGGGTGCCAAGAGAGGAAGTGTGGTACTGTATGAGAAAGTCAGGAGTGGCAGAGAAGTGTGTGAGGGTGGTACAGGACATGTATGAGGACAGCGAGACGGTGGTGAGGTGTGCTGTAGGAGTGACGGATGGATTCAAGGTGGGGGTGGGATTACATCAGGGATCAGCTCTGAGCCCCTTCTTGTTTGCCATTGTGATGGACAGGCCGACAGATGAGGTCAGGCAGGAGTCTCTGTGGACCATGATGTTTGCCGATGACACTGTAGTGAGAATAGGGAGCCGGTGGAGGAGAACCTGGAGAGGTGGAGGTATGCTCTGGAGAGAAGAGGAATGAAAATCAGTAGAAGCAAGACAGAATACATGAGTGTGAATGAGAGGGAGGCGGGTGTAAAGGTGAAGATGGAAGGAGTAGAGGTAGTGAAGGTAGATGAGTTTAAATATCTGGGGTCAGCCATCCAAAGCAATGGAAAATGCACAAGAGAGGTGAAGAAGAGAGTGCAGGCAGGGTGGAGCGGGTGGAGATGAGTGTCAGGGGTGATTTGTGACAGAAGAATAGCAGCAATAGTGAAAGGGAAGATTTACAAGACGGCAGTGAGACCTGCTATGATGTATGGTTTGGAGACGGTGGTGCTGACAAAAAGACAGGAAGCAGCGCTGGAGGTGGTGGAGTTGAAGATGCCAAGATTCTCATTGGGAGTGACTAGGAGGGACAAGATTAGAAATGAGTATTTCAGAGGGACAGCTCAGGTTGAGCGGTTTGGAGACAAAGTAAGAGAGGCAAGGCTGAGATGGTTTGGACATGTGCAGAGGAGGGATAGTGGATATATTGGACAAAGGATGTTGAAGATGGAGCTACCAGGCAGGAGAAAAAGAGGAAGACTACATAGAAGATTCATGGATGTAGTGAAGGAGGACATGGAGAGGGTTGGTGTTACATTGGAAGATGCAGGGATAGGGTGAGATGGAGGCAGATGAGCCGCTGTGAAGACCCCTAAAGGGAGCAGCTGAAAGAAAAAGAAGGCTAGCAGCCACAGCAGCACTGCCAACATGTTACAGTGGGAATCACTGGAGGGCCCACGATACAATATAATCACAATACTTGTGGCACAATGTGATATGTGAAATGAATTTTAAGTAATCAAGCCTGCCAACATTGACTCTCCCCCGTAAATGAGATTTTGAAATTGTACTCTTAAATTGTTTTTTATGTGTGTTGTCTCTCTTATCTTTTTACCTTTAAACTTACTCCCTGCATGTTTCAGGGTCAACAGTTTCTGAAACCTGACCTGAATTGCTTTCTATATGTGCTGTTTTTCTTTTAATATCCTCCTTCCTGCCTCAGGGACTACAGATGGAAATTAGCAAGAACACTATAATCTTGTACAGGGCATCTTTACTCTGTTTTCAATGTTTTTTCTGTACATGGTCCCTGACAAATAAGCAATAAACTAAACGAAACATATTATCACAATCCTGTGATATGCTGAGTATTGCGCTATTATATTTTGTTATTTCCAACTCCCGGATAGATCTCAGGAGTCGATCCTTTGCTGTGCTGACCCAGCCAGACGGTAAGATTTTAGCACCATCTAAAGGCAAAGTCAAATTTATTTGTGTAGCACATTTCAACACAAAGGCAATTCAAAGTGCTTTACATTAAGAGATTTATAATAATGAAAAAATGAAACATTGACCCATGTGCATCTACTTATACGGGCAACTGTGGCACAGGTGTAGTGTGGCCGACTACTGACTGGAGGGTCAGGGGTTCGATTCCCGCTCTGTCTGCAGTCTGCATGTTGAAGTGTCCTTTAGCCAGATACTGAACCCCCAGTTGCTCCTGGTGGGTCAGGCCAGCTCCTGTGTATGGCAGCTCCACCACCATCAGTGTGTGAATGGATCTGTAAACCACTTTGGTCATCTAGAGATGAGAAAAAGCGCAATATACAGCCGTGGACAAAAATGTTAGTCCCCCTCTGTAAATGAAAGAAAAACCCACAATGGTCACAGAAATAACTTGAATCTGACAAAAGTGGTAATAAATAAAAATTCTATGAAAATTAACCAATGAAAATCAGACAATGCTTTTGAATTGTGGTTCAACAGAATTATTTTAAAAAACAAACTCATGAAAGGCCTGGACAAAAATGATGGTACCCTTAACTTAATATTTTGTTGCACAACCTTTTGAGACAATCACTGCAATCAGACGATTTCTGTAACTGTCAATGAGACACCTCTCATACCTGCTGCACCTCTCAGCAGGTATTTTGGCCCACTCCTCATGAGCAAACTGCTCCACTTGTCTCAGGTTTGAAGGGTGCCTTCTCCAGACGGCATGTTTCAGCTCCTTCCACAGATGTTCAATAGGATTTAGATCAGGGCTCATAGAAGGCCACTTTAGAATAGTCCAATGTTTCGCTCTTAGCCATTCTTGGGGTGTTTTTAGCTGTGTGTTTTGGGTCATTATCCTGTTGCAAGACCCATGACCTGCGACTGAGACCAAGCTGTCTTGACACTGGGCAGCACATTTCTCTCTAGAATACCTGGATAGTCTTGAGATTTCATTGTACCCTGCACAGATTCAAGACACCCTGTGCCAGATGCAGCAAAACAGCCCCAGAACATAACAGAACCTCCTCCATGTTTCACAGTAGGGACAGTGTTCTTTTCTTGGTATGCTTCATTTTTGCGTCTGTGAACATAGAGCTGATGCGCCTTGCCAAAAAGTTCCAGTTTTGTCTCGTCTGTCCATAGGACATTCTCCCAGAAGCTCTGTGGCTTGTCAACATGCAGTTCGGCAAATTCCAGTCTGGCTTTTTTATGATTTGTTTTCAACAGTGGTGTCCTCCTTGGTCGTCTCCCATGAAGTCCACTTTGGCTCAAACAACGACGGAGGGTGCGATCTGACACTGATGTACCTTGACCTTGGAGTTCATCATGAATGTGTTTAGATGTTGTTCTGGGCTCTTTTGTTACCATTCGTATTATCCGTCTCTTCCATTTTTCATCAAGTTTCTTCCTGCGGCCACGTCCAGGGAGGTTGGCTACAGTCCCGTGGATCTTAAATTTCTGAATAATTTGTGCAACTGTAGTCACAGGAACATCAAGCTGCTTGGAGATGGTCTTATTGCCTTTACCTTTAACATGCTTGTCTATAATTTTCTTTCTAATCTCCTGAGACAACTCTCTCCTTTGCTTCCTCTGGTCCATGTTTAGTGTGGTACACACCATGTCACCAAACAGCAGAGTGACTACTTGTCACCCTTTAAATAGGCTGACTGACTGATTACAAGTTTGTAGACACCTGTGATGTTAATTAGAGGACACATCTTGGTTGAACATGTCCCTATGGTCACATTATTTTCAATCTTTTCTAGGGGTACCATCATTTTTGTCCAGGCCTGTTTCATGAGTTTGTTTTTTAAAGTAATTCTGTTGAACCACAATTCAAAAGCATTGTCTGATTTTCATTGGTTAATTTTCATAGAATTTTTATTTATTACCACTTTTGTCAGATTCAAGTTATTTCTGTGACCATTGTGGGTTTTTCTTTCATTAATAGATGGGTACCAACAATTTTGTCCACGTGTGTAAGTCAACGGCATTTACCATTTATACAGTATAAGTAACTGCAATTTCCCAGTTTGGGATCAATAAAGTACAATTTATCTATAAGTATGTATTTGCACCAAGATACATAGTCTGTCTGGGGCGACAATGACTGTTTCATTTAGGTCTGATCAGATTCCTCCACGCAGCTCTGTAATTCGCCTTCTGCTGCCAGGAACTCCTGACCTTGTTAACCCGGGCATATGAGCATTAATAAAAGAACAACGATTACAGTAAGATCCACAACAATTAAAAAATTGATTTAGTAAAAAGTAAAGTTTTCAATCTCGATTTAAAGGAACCTAAAGTGGAAGCTAGCTAGGGGTGGGAAAAAAGATTGATTCAGTGATGGATCATGATACTTGGCACTAGTGACAATGCATTGATCCATAAATGCACGGATTAATCTTTTATTTTATAAAAAATGGGCACACACACCTTTGGGTTATCAGTTAATCAATGGCATTTTCAGTCCACTAGATGGCACAAAGCAAGCACCCAGTCAAATGAAGTCATAGCTTGTGTCGGTGATTTGCAGCCATCTTTGAAAGTTAGGAAGCAGTTAGCTCAAATGTCGGGCCTTTTTTGGATTTTATAACAAAAATGGAAGGAAACACCTTGACATGACACACAACCCGCAAGAAGCGCTGCACAAAAAAAAAACAAAACAGCAGGCCACACACCTCTCAGAGCAGCGTTAGCAACAGCTAAGCTAGACATCGGCATGGAGCTCTTTCTCTGAGCATCAAGTAAAGTTTATTTATGAAGCGCTTTTCAGAGACATAGAGTATAGTCACAGAGTGCTGCAGAATAAAATGGAATAAAGGGAAGCTGATAGATAAAAATCATTTTAAAAATACAAAAACAAGTTAAAACACAAGATTAAAATCATTTGAAAATATCAGACTTACCATTCAAAAGCAGTTGAAACTAAACGGAAATCTTCGTTAAACAAAAAAGTTTTCAGCTGCCTTTTAAAAGAGTGCACAGAGTCAGCTAGACTAACTGGAGTGGGAGTCTATTCCAAACAGCACCGTCCACTGCCTTCCCTGTGTGCAAAGACGTGTCTCCGTGGAAAATGAAGCCCCGAGAATACTTTATTATATGGAAGAGTGTCATAAATTGCCCCTCGGGGCAGAAAGGAATACCCACGCGCTGAACTGTGAATTGGTGAGATTTATTGGAAACAACAAAACACAAAATCCAAAATAGTGCTCCAACACAAAATTCAAACAGGCAAGCAAACTTACAGATTTAGCGCACCAGAATGAGGGCTGCATTCTAGTGGAGACGAGGAGAGAGAAAATCAAGACTGCGGCAACAAAAAATTAAAATAACCACCCTTAAATAAGGTCAGAAACAAATCACATAAGTAATGACAGGTGTGGGTCACATAAGCGGGCAGAAGGTAACAATGATTCATGATTTGGACCAGCTTGAGAGGGGAGCGACCAGAGCTGACAGCTGACAGGGGCAGCGCCCACACGGAGCACAAACCCGGAAATGTCTCTGACAGCTGTCAACCCGGAGGGAGAACCAAACAGCAAGGGATATCAAGGAAAAAATATCAACAAATGCAGACTGAGATATAAATACAAATTAATACAAAACAAGAGCGTAACAAAACTATGACATAAACAGGAAAATAGAAAACAATATGAGAATTACAAAAACCAAAAGGCACAAAATACAACAAATATATAAATATAGAGAAAAAGCCATGAGACTGAGCATGGAGTAAACCTGCTGTGCTCAGCTCATGACAGAGCCCGCCTCTCAAGGGGTGGGTACCAGACACCCTAGGATAACATCAAAAGAAAAAGAAAGATCACCACCACCACCACCAATAGTAGCACAACAATAACCCACCCCAGGTGTGTAGTGGAGGAAACAGGCTAGGAGAGAACAAAAAACACAAACCCTGCTCAGGACCAACACCCACGCAAAACCAGGCCCCTAGGCCTCCTAGGTCAAAGAACTAAACGGTTCAGGTGGCCGGCCAGAAGTCCCTGGCCTGACAGATGGCGAGGTGGTATGAGTCGGGTGGCCTGCCGGAGAATATGGGCCACCCAACCCAATGGTACAGTTCCATCAGGCAGTCAACCAGGGTTTTTTAGTCACCTAAACAGAAGGAGTGGCCCAGGAGGCGGCTGTCCCACAGGGAGGCCCAGTGAAGGAAAGGACAGCAGAGTAAGGGGAACCATGATGATGTCGGGCGGAGGAGAGAGAACCATGACGACCTCAGGAGGAGGAGGGGGAACCACGACAGCCTCGGGCAGAGGAGGGGGACCCACGATGGCATCTGGCAGAGGAGGGGGAACCACAACAGCCTCGGGCAGAGGAGGGGGAACCATGACAGCGGCTGGCAGAGAAGGGGGAACCACAGCGGCATCTGGCATAGGAGGGGGGACCATGGCGGCATCAGGCGGGGAAGTGGGGGGGCACAACGCCCTCGGACTGGCCTGTGGCACCCTCGGTGGTCCTGGACTGAGATATCGCAGCACCCATGGTGGCTCCGGGCTGGAGCGAAGCTGCACCCGTGGTGGCTCCGGACTGGAGCGAAGCTGCACCCGTGGTGGCTCCGGACTGGAGCAGAGCCGCACCCGTGGTGGTCCCGGACTGGGACATAGCTGCACCCACGGTGGTCCCGGACTGGGCCAAAGCTGCACCCACGGTGGCCCCCGGGCTGGAACATAATGCCCACAGCGGGCCCACACTGGAGTGCAGCACCCAAGTAGGTTTCAGGCTGGGGCTCAGCACCCACGACGGTCCCCGACTGGGACACAGCACCCACGGAGACCCGGACTGAGGAGAAGCTGCACCCATGGAGGTCCCGGGCTGGGACGGAGCACCCGCGAAGACCTCAGCCGGAGGGGAAGCAGCACCCTCGGAGGTCCCGAGCTGGGACGGAGCACCCGCGACGACTTCAGCCAATGGGAAAAGCAGCACCCTCGGAGGTCCCAGGCTGGGACAGAGCACCCGCGAAGACCTTGGCAGGGCAAACTGGACCCACGGAGATTTCAGGCAGCCAGGCCGAACCCCCAGAGACCTCTAGCGAAGCTGGATGATCCTCGGTGACCCTGGGGGAAAGCTCAGGCAAGAGAGTCAGAGAAATAGGGTCAGGGTTACCGGCGGCAGTGGAGCCCGGCGAGGTGAGCTCAGGTGCAGCTGACGGCTGCACTTGGCTCTCCCCACCAAAGTCTGACAAGATCGCTCCAAAATTGAAACAATGAAAACAAAGGAGAGCACTTGCCTGAGCTTGAGCTCCACCGCCGTCCGGGACTCCGTCGATCCAAGCAGCGATGTCTCGGGCCCGGCCCTCTGGAGGTCCAACTCAGTCTCTGCTGCGGTGGCCCCTGCAGCAGGCATGGTAGTAAATGCAGTCCCGGGATCCCCCAATGAGTTGACCCACGCTGGTGGCTCGTCTGGCATGGATTCAGGAGGTCGATTCTCTGCTGGCACTGACTTCTGCGTAGCTGAAGCCAGGGGACGCTCTACCATTGGCGCAGGCTTCAGGTGGGAGGCAGTGCTTTCCTGGAACCTGGTCCTCCAGGCTCGCAGGCTCCTCCATCGTCCGGCGGCCCAATCCCATGACTGGCGGACATCCAGGGGATTTAGGAGGAGACAGCAGGTGAGGTAATTACGGCTGCAGCAGGAGGTGAGAGCTCAAAGGACTGCAAAACCTGAGCCTCACCACTGGAATCAGGCAAGGTAATTCATGGGAGGATGATAGAGAATGAAAGAGTACCTGCCTGTGTTCCCGGGGCATGATGTTCTCTGCTGCAGCTGATGTAGAGTCATCCCCCTCCGTGGCTACGGTGGACATGGGCCCCTCAGAGGATCATGGAGGAGCCGCCCCTGCAGACACGGAGACAGGCAGAGCCAGAGAGGAAACAGCCGACCTCTCTGTAGCAGGAGAGAACGTCCAGGAGAAGCAGGAAACAGCAGCTGATGAAGCTGACGATACAGCCGGAGAGGAAAAACACTAAGAGGGCACTGCTGTGGGAGTCTTCTGCCTTGGTGAAGGGGAAACTGCTGCCTGAGAGGCAGGGAAATTCCTCCGGCGGTCCTGAGCTGGATGGCGGCGGCGTGGAGCAGATGATGCAGGAGCAGGTGTGTGTGCGCTGGAGGTGAAGCAGGGCATCTTCCGCGGAGCGTGCATGTGTGTAGGCTCCGGGTTCACTGGAGATGACCCCCACCTCAGCTCGAGGAAGGATTGTTGCAGCATGGAGAGCGTGACCAACAAGTCCGCGACCTGGGCATGCCTCCACAATCCAGGGTGCGCCTCAACAATTACGGTCACTGAGTTCACACTCTCCCAGATCTTTTTCAGGCTGCGGGAGGTGAGAGCTTCGTCCACAAAGCTCTAGACAAACTCAGCAGCCTACTGCTCCTCTACACTTGGAGATCCCACTGCCGATCTCCCTTTGATTGCCGGAGGTCGGTGTGGTGTGCTGGGGACATGATGAGCTCCACAAACAGGTGAGTGAAACAGAGCACAAAACCCACAAACCACAGCAGTTGGGTCTCTTACTGGCCGCAGTCTTCTGTCACGAATTGCCCCTTGGGGCAGAGAGGAAGACCCATGCGCTGAACTGTGAGTTTGTGAGATTTATTGGAAACAACAAAACACAAAATCCAAAACAGTGCTCCAACACAAAATTCAAACAGGTGAGCAAACTTACGGATTTAGCACACCAGAACGAGGGCTGCATTCTGGTGGAGACGAGAAGAGAGAAAATCAAGACTGCAGCAACGAAAAATGAAAATAACCGCCCTTAAATAAGGTCAGAAGATGAGACGCATTGGACACTTAGCAATGATGATATAGAGTGAAATACTTTGCAGTAATGCACCTGTAAGCTGGTTGCCAATCGCCAATCAAATCTAAAAGAAGAAGCAGAAGAAGAAGGTCAGAAACAAATCGCATAAGTAATGACAGGTGTGGGTCACATGAGCGGGCAGAAGGTAACAATGATTCATACCAGCTGGGAGCAATGAGAGGGGAGCGACCGGAGCTGACAGGGGTTACGCCCACAAGGAGCACAAACCCGGAACTGCCACTGACAGCTGTCAACCCTGAGGGAGAACACAACAGTAAGGGATATCAAGGATAAAATATCAACAGATGCAGACTGAGATATAAATACAAATTAATAGATAGATGTGCTTTATTGATCCCAAACTGGGAAATTACACTGTAACAGCAGCATGACAGTAGACAGCCAGATGACAGAAACACACGCATGATTGACAAAGGGATTACCCATGGAAAGCAAAACTTACACGACTATAAAACCTATATACATCCATCCATCCATCCATCTTCTACCGCTTTTCCAGAGGTCCGGGTCGCGGAGGCAGCAGTTCAAGCAGAGGAGCCCAGACTTCCCTCTCCCCAGCCACCTGCTCCAGCTCTTCAGAGGGGATACCAAGGCGTTCCCAGACCAGCTGGGAGACATAGTCTCTCCACCAAGTCCTGGGTCTGCCCCGGGGTCTCCTCCCAGTGGGACGTACCTGAAACACCTCAAATGGGAGGCGTCCAAGAGGCATCCTAATCAGATGCCCATACCACCTCAACTGACTCCTTTCAATGTGGAGGAGCAGTAGAAGAGGAGAAGAGGAGCAGAACCAGTAGAAACCTGTATACGTCATAGCTTAATATATGAAGAGCCGTATAAACAAATTAATACAAAGTAAGAGCGTAACAAAACTATGACATAAACAGGAAAATAGAAAACAGTATGAGAATTACAAAAACCAAAAGGCACAAAATACAACAAATATATAAATATAGAGAAAAAGCCATGAGACTGAGCATGGCAAAAACCTCCAGTGCTCAGCTCATGACAAAGAGATGTCAACAGTTTTACTTTGGGACTTGATTTGAGGTTGAATAAGGTGAAAATTTTTTAAAAATATATGTGATTGTGATACTCAGTCATCGCAATATCGTGATTATCGTTGAATCGTGACCCAAGAATCAATCCAAATCGAATCATGAAGTCCCTCGCAATCCCTACTCCTAGAGGTAGCTGCAGTTGGCTCGAAGATTATTCCAGATGTGTGGCACATAGAAGCTGAATCCAATAGATTGAAAAGTCAACTTTTTTTTAAATTACTCTGCTACTTATAGAGGCAAGTTTGTATTTTCAACAGTTATTAATACATTTTTATAAAGTAGTATCATAATACTGCTGTCACTGAATCAATACAGTATTGCCACCACAAAGTATCACAATATTACGCTATCGATTTTCCCCAAAAAATTTATGACAAGAAGTCACAAAGGAAAAAAAGTTGCAAATCTACAAGAGAAAATGTTGAAATTTACAGGAAAAAATGGTAAATTTAGAGAAAACGTTACAAGTTATGGCAAAAAAGTTGCAAAATTTTGAGAAAAAAGTTGTTTGAGGAAAAAAGTTGCAGATTTATGAGAAAAAAGTTGCAAATTTATGTAAGAAAGTCACAAAATTCTAAGAAGAAAGTTGCAACTTTATGAAAAAATAGAAATTTTTGAGAAAAAGTTGCAAATCTACAAGAAAATGTTGAAAATTTATACCTTTTTTTTGGCATTTTTGCTTAGAATTTGTCGTTTAAAGTCAAGTTATTCAGTTATGTAGCCTGGGAGGGTGTTATCATTCCACTGAGATCCAGTTCCCACATCACAGCTGGATTAAAATCAAAATGGCTCATTTAAAGAGAGAAACTGCAAGGCTGACAGGATTGCGGTTGAGTTTCTTCACTAGATACCCAAATACAGTAGAGTGACAAAGTGTTTGCCCTCTTCCTGATTTCTTTTTTTTAATGTTTGTCACACTTAGAAATGTTTCAGATCATCAAACAAATGTAAATATTAGACAAAATGCAGTTTTTAAATGAAGGTGTTTATTATTAAGGGTAAAAAAAATCCAAACCTACATGGCCCTGTGTGAAAAAGTGATTGCCCCCTAAACCTAATAACTGGTTGGGCCACCCTTAGCAACAACGACTGCAATCAAGCATTTGCAATAACTGGCAGTGAGTCTTTTTCAGTGCTGTGGAGGAATTTTGGCCCACTCATCTTTGCAGAATTGTTGTAATTCAGCCACATTGGAGGGTTTTTGTGCATGAACCGCCTTTTTAAGGTCATGCCACAGCATCTCAATTGGATTCAGGTCAGGACTTTGACTAGGCCACTCCCAAGTCTTCATTTTGTTTTTCTTAAGCCATTGAGAGATGGAGTTGCTGGTGTGTTTTAGATCATTGTCCTGCTGCAGAACCCAAGTGCGCTTCAGCTTGAGGTCACGAACAGATGGCCGGACATTCTCCTTCAGGATTTTTTGATAGACAGCAGAATTCATGGTTCCATTTACCACAGCAAGTCTTCCAGGTCCTGAAGCAGCAAAACAGCCCCAGACCATCACACTACCACCACTATATTTTACTGCTGGTATGATGTTCCTTTTCTGAAATGCTGTGACTTTTACACCAGATGTAATGGGTTACACACACCTTCCAAAAAATTCAACTTTTGTCTTGTCAGTCCGCAGAGTATTTTCCCAAAAGTCTTAGGGATCATCAATATGTTTTCTGGCAAAACAGATGAGTCTTTCTGGTCTTTTTGCTCAGCAGTGGTGTCACGACCCGCCGCTCATCAGCGGCTTCAGCTGCGCGCACACCTGCGTCTCGTCAGCAGCGGGCTATTTAGCCCACTCTGCCCTCTGCTGCAGTCTGGAGCCGTCTGTTCTCATCAGCGTTTCCAAGGCTCGTGATTCTACCTCAGATCACCAGCAAAGATTCAACGACACATAAGAACTCCTTACCTTGTCTTCCAAGTTCTCACCCCTGTGCACAGGTGGACCCTCCTGGCGGCGGATTTCCCCCGTCATTGCCATAGCATCTCCATCTTCTGCGCAGACCCAGCAGGACGCTGTCTCCCGGGCTCATCACCTGCCGACACCAGCCACCTGTCCCTGCAAGTAAGCAACACCGTCACTAATATCCCCTGTCTCGGTGTGGTGCCCGTTACCCTTGTCCTTTGTTCTTGTCTCCATAGGGTTGTCCGGCTGTACGGCGCGCTGCTCTGCTGCCTGTGCATCGGCGTTCACCCCAGCACATTCCCATACCGCATACATCCATCCACACACACCTGCTTGTTGAATAAAGCTGTTAAATCTATCCTGAGCCTGCGTGCGTGTTTCCTGGGCCTGTGTGCTACATTATGTCAGTACGGCTCCAGCAAGGCGGCCCAGCAGACAGCGGGCTCGCACGCCGTCTTTCCACCCTCGAGGCTCGGGTGGATTTAATAGCTCATCAACAGCAGGTGATACTCAACCAGTTGGTTAACATCACTCACCGGTTAGACCGCCTGGACCCCAGCAGGCGTTCCCCATGGCTCGCCAGGGCGGACCAGCTCCTGCCGATCCGATGCCTGGTCAGTCTACCTCGGGAACGCCAACCCGCCTCACACCAATCCCGACCCCCGCCCGCTTCAGCGGAAAGCTCGGAGGGGCGCGGGGGTTTATAATGCAGTGTGAGTCGGTGTTTTTGCGCGTTCCCGGGGCTTTCCCTCAGACCACAGCCGAATTGGCTATATTGGAAATCTCTTGGAGGGGCGAGCGTTAACCTGGGCTTACGCCGTAATGGCGAAGCTCAGCTACGCGAGCCTCTCCTACAGCCAGTTCGTGCAGAGCTTTTTAGAGGTCTTTGATCATTCCCGGCACGATAGCGTCCTAACTGACCGGCTTCTCGCCCTCCAGCAGGGAAGCCGGTCAGCAGCGGACTATGCTATCAACTTCCGGGTTGCAGCAGAGGAGGTGGGCTGGGACGAAGCTGCTCTCTGTGGCATCTTCCTCCGCAGCCTCAGCTCGGGTCTGAGGGATGAACTGGCTGGTCGGGATCTTCCGGAGACATTGGCGGAGTTAATCTCCACCGCCATTAGTTTGGATAATAGGCTGTGTGAACGGTCCACTGAGCGGAAGTTTAGCAGCCACTCGCGTGGAGGCTCCGTCCGCACGCCTCAAGACCGCCCCCTGGCGACACCTCCACCGGAGGCCTCCGAGGAGTCAGAGGCGATGGTGGTGGCCCGGTCAAAGCTCCCTCTAGCGGAGAAACAGCGCCGCCGGAAGTTGGGTCTCTGCATGTATTGCGGAGGAGGCCAACATTCCGTGGAGCATTGCCCGGAGAAACCAAACGGGGAGGTCCGCGAGTCACTGTAGGGGGCCTCGCGGACTCTAACCGGTCAAATCCCCTCACAAGCCTATCCTTGCCCATCCGATTTTGTCACAATGCCACGGGGCATCTCACACACGCACTGGTGGACTCAGGAGCAGAGCAGAGCTTCATTTCAAAGAGCCTGGCAACCCAATTGGGCATCCCCTGCCAACCTCTGCCCGCTCCTCTGAGCCTTATCACCCTCTCCCGTGCTCCCCTTGGCCAAGTGACTCATCGCACGCAGTCCGTCCCAGTCATTATCTCGGGCAATCACCGAGAGGAACTCTCCTTCTACGTTTTGTCCTCCTCTGTGACGCCTGTTATCCTTGGGTACCCCTGGCTGCACCTGCACAACCCAGTCCTGGATTGGCAGACCGGGAAGATCGCCGCCTGGAGTGCATTCTGTATGGGCACCTGTTTACAATCCGCAGCCTGCGCCCCATCTACTCCTCCCCCGATCAAGGACGCCGCGCCTCCGGACCTCACCTTGGTGCCCTCGGAATTCCACGATCTGGGCTTGGTCTTCAGCAAATCCAGGGCGATGTCTCTCCCTCCTCATCGGCCCTATGATTGTGCCATCAACCTCCGTCCAGGGGCTCCCCTGCCGTCAGGTCGCCTGTATAGCCTGTCAGCGCCGGAGCGGGAGGCGATGGACAGTTATATAAAGGAGTCTCTCAGCGCAGGTATTATCCGCCCCTCCTCGTCCCCGCTCAGAGCCGGTTTCTTCTTCGTATCAAAGAAGGACGGGTCCCTCCGCCCTTGTATCGACTTCTGAGCGTTGAATGACATCACTGAGAAGGACCGGTACACTCTGCCGCTGATGGACACTGCCTTCCACTCCCTGCAGGGGGCGACCTGGTTTACCAAATTGGACCTCCGCAGTGCCTACCATCTCGTCCGGATCAGGGAGGGGGATGAGTGGAAGACTGCATTCAGAACGCCAAGTGGACATTTTGAATACCTCGTAATGCCCTTTGGTCTGACCAACGCCCCAGCCGTCTTTCAGCGCCTAATAAATGACGTCCTGCGTGATTTCCTGGGTCTTTTTGTATTCGTGTACCTAGATGATATCCTCATCTTTTCCAGGTCACGTGAAGAACACCAGGTGCATGTGAGACGGGTCTTACAGCGGCTGCTGGAGAACAGGTTATATGTGAAGGCAGAAAAATGTGAGTTTTACGCCAAGACCACCTCCTTTCTAGGATTTGTGATCTCACATAATCAGGTTCTGCCCGACCCCGCTAAGGTCAAAGCAGTGGTGGACTGGCCGACGCCGACCTCCAGGAAGCAGGTCCAACAATTCCTTGGGTTCGCTAATTTCTACCGCCGTTTTGTGCCCAACTTTGGTGCCATCGCTGCCCTGCTGACCCGTCTCACGTCACCCAAGAACGCCTTTCGCTGGACTGAAGAGGTCGCCACGGCGTTTCAGGCGTTGAAGACGGAGTTCTCCTCCTCCCGGGTCCTGACCCAGGTCGACCCCACGCTGCAGTGCTTGGTTGAGGTCGACGCATCTGACACGGGGGTAGGGGCGGTGCTGTCCCAGCGTTCATCCACTGACGGGACCAAACGACCCTGCGCCTTCTTCTCACGGCGTCTGTCTCCGGCCGAGCGGAATTATGACGTCGGGGACAGGGAGCTTCTTGCCATCAAGCTCGCCCTGCTCCTGGTGCAGCACGTGGTCAGGTTACACGGGATACCAGTAGATGCCGTCTCGGATCGGGGTCCCCAGTTTGTCTCAGAGGTCTGGAGGTGCTTTTGCAATGCCCTGGGGGCCACAGTTAGCCTCTCATCCGGCCATCACCCACAATCCAACGGGCAGTGTGAGAGGGCCAACCAGGAGTTGGAGGCTGCCCTGCGCTGCGTCACGTCATCGGACCCATCCTCCTGGAGTTCACATCTGGCCTGGGTTGAATACGCCCACAACACCGCCCGGTATTCTGCTACAGGTATGTCTCCCTTTAAGGCGTCCCTGGGCTATGATCCACCCTTGTTTCCAGACCAGGAGGCAGAGCTCGCTGTTCCTTCCGTCCAGGCGCACCTGAGACGTTGTCGGGCTCTGTGGTCCAGGACACGGGACGCGCTTTTACGCACGGCTGCGCGTAATAGCATCACTGCCAACCGCCGCAGGAGACCGGCCCCTGCCTACCAGGTGGGTCAACGAGTCTGGTTGGCCACTCAGGATTTCCACCTTAAGGGGGAGAAGAAGAAGTTGGCACCACGCTTCATTGGTCCTCACACCATTTCCAGGATTATCAACCCGGTGGCTGTGCATCTGGCCCTCCCCCCCTCCCTTCACATTTGTCCTACAAGGCTCGTGATTCTACCTCAGATCACCAGCAAAGATTCAACGACACGTAAGAACTCCTTACCTTGTCTTCCAAGTTCTCACCCCTGTGCACAGGTGGACCCTCCTGGCGGCGGATTTCCCCCGTCATCGCCATAGCATCTCCATCTTCTGCGCAGACCCAGCAGGACGCTGTCTCCTGGGCTCATTGCCTGCCGACGCCAGCCACCTGTCCCTGCAAGTAAGCAACACCGTCACTAATATCCCCTGTCTCGGTGTGGTGCCCGTTATGCTTGTCCTTTGTTCTTGTCTCCATAGGGTTGTCCGGCTGTACGGCGCGCTGCTCTGCTGCCTGCGCATCGGCGTTCACCCCAGCACATTCCCATACTGCATACATCCATCCACACACACCTGCTTGTTGAATAAAGCTGTTAAATCTATCCTGAGCCTGCGTGGGTGTTTCCTGGGCCTGTGTGCTACATTATGTCAAGTGATTTCGTCTTGGAACTCTGCCATGCAGGTCATTTTTGCCCAGTATATTTCTTATGGTGGAGTTATGAACACTGACCTTAATTGAGGCAAGTGAGGTGTGCAGTTCTTTGGATGTTGTGGGGTCTTTTGTGACCTCTTGGATGAGTCGTCGCTGTGCTCTTGGGGTAATTTTGGTCAGCCAGCCGCTCCTGGGAAGGTTCACCACTGTTCCATGTTTTTGCCACTTGTGGATAATGGCTCTAACTGTGGTTCGCTGGTGTCCCAAAGCTTTAGAAATGGCTTTATAACCTTTTCCAAACTGATAGATCTCAGTTACTTTGTTTCTCATTTGTTCCTGAATTTCTTTGGATCACAGCATGATGTCTAGCTTTTGAGGATATTTTGATCTACTTCACTTTGTCAGGCAGGTCCTATTTAAGTGATTTCTTGATTGAGAACAGGTGTGGGAGCAATCAGGCCTGGGTGTGGCTAGAGAAATTGAACTCAGCTTTCCAAAGATGTGATAAACCACAGTTAATTTATGTTTTAATAAGGGGGGGTAATCACTTTTTCACACAGGGCCATGTAGGTTTTGATTTTTTATACACTTAATAATAAACACCTTCATTTAGAAACTGCATTTTGTGTTTACTTGTGTTATCTTTATCTGATATTTAAATTAGTTTGATGATCTGAAACATTTAAGTGTGACAAACATACAAAAAAAATTAGAAATCAGAACGGGGCAAACACTTTTTCACACCACTGTAGATGTGCAAACGCACTGAAAAAGTTGAAATTTTCATCATATGTCCCTCTTAAGAGAATAGAAAACTGAGGCTACAGTTTGCACAAACTCACCAAAATTGTACAAATGAAGATTAGGAAAAATGTTGCCTGGTCTGAGCCTCAGTTTTTTGCTTCAATGTGCGGATAGTTGGGTCAGAATTTGGCATCAACAAGATGAAAGAATGGATGTGCAGCAAATAAACCTGCATAAACTTGTGTTATGCTAGCATATCAGTATGGGCCAATATCTCTGAGGAATCTTTCCGACTACTTGTTCAATCAATGCCGTAAAGAATTAAGGCAGTTTTGAAAGTAATAAATAGGGACCTTATGCAGCAATTGCAATTTGTACCTAATAAAGGTGAGTGTAAATTGGGTTTTCTGTTGGAGGACAGTCTCTACAAAATTAAGCCCAGCTGGCTGAAAAATACCTCTTGTGGTTAATAGTTTAATCTCTACTACTTTGCAGGCTTCTCACTAGTTAAAATGGCTTTAGCTTTAAAATTTATTAGTTTTTTGTCTTTACACTGTCAACCTTGAGTGAGCTTCAATCTCATCAAAAGGGGGCAGTTGGTAAATTGCTGCCAGTCTGAAAGGTTTGCTTTGTTTGGCCTTTCATTTGCATACCAAATGAGTTTGGGAGTAAAGCGCAGGGGCCCGACCTGAACTTATTTGGCTACTGATGCTATCTGACCGGCTGGTCATGCACGACAAGATGTGAGGACATCCATCAGCGGCTTCAGACACACAAACACACAGGCAAATACATCTACTTGCAAATACATGTTAACGACACAATAGCTTACACAAGGATAGAAATTTAGGAGTCAGTCTTTTTTTTATCATCAGGGAGAAACAACCAAAAACTTGCAGCACCATTACTTACAGGAGTTATTATATACACCAGTGCAGGGTTATTCAATTACAAAATCATTTGGACCACAATTTGAAATCAAGATATGTAACTGGGCTGCACATGTTCAGTGATCTGTTGAATATGACAAATTTCAAACCAACACAGATCAGTATGATGAAAAATATGCACTTTTTATTCATTGTCTTGGTTTTCGATGTGCGCTTGGCACATGACAAAGGCACATCAAATGTGCATCAAAACACAATAACAATGCTGGGCTTGAGCAGAAATGAAGTAGAAGAAATATTTTTTCCTTGAACAATAAATAGAATGGGGAAAAAAATAAAATTCCGTAAATAACCATTTTAGTCACATCTTATTCGGGTATATCTCAAAGCACATAAAAACTAAATGTGCACTGTTAGTATCATTAACATTTGTTTCCCTTTTGAAATAAAATATAGTACATCCTGGTCATAACTGACCTTGGCACATCACAAGGTGCATTTAGTTGAAAACTGTCAAGCACTTCAGTGCACAAACCCCCCAAGAAAAGATTGATAACATTAACAAACATTGCACATCCACTATTGTGGTTTGTTTTAAATCACCACATGTGTGAGTAGGAGCCTCTTTTTATAATTACACATTCCATTACACATACATATCAGTCAACCAAAAATTTCTAGTAGAGTTAAGGATGCAAAAAGCCCCCACTTAAAAACTTAAGTCAAGTCTTCAAGGTTTGAGGTTTTTCTTCAAAATTTGTAACAATTTTGTTAGTTTTTTTTATTTTTTTTTCTGTAAATTTATCTAAATTTGAAACCATTTTCCTCAAATTTGTAATTTCCTCTTGTAAAAATTGACTTTTCTTGTACATTTGAGACTTTATTATACATTTGTGGATTATTTTATGGCTAATTTTTGTCTATTTTTTAAATAAAATTATTGGGGGGTTTTTTCCTCAGCCTCCCTGGGAAGGTCTATGCCAAGGTACTGGAGAGGAGAGTCCGGCCGTTGGTCGAACCTCGGATTCAGGAGGAGCAATGTGGTTTTCGTCCTGGCCGTGGCACATCGGACCAGCTCTTTACCCTCTTGAGAATTCTTGAGGGTTCGTGGGAGTTTGCCCAACCAGTTTACATGTGTTTTGTGGACTTGGAGAAGGCATTTGACCGCGTCCCTCGTGGATTTTTGTGGGGGGTGTTTCGGGAGTATGGGGTATCGGGCTTGTTGTTACGAGCTATTCGGTCTCTGTACGACCGTTGTGAGAGTTTGGTTTGTATTGCCAACACTCGGTCGGAGTCATTCCCAGTGAGAGTTGGACTCCGCCAGGGCTGCCCTTTGTCACCGAGCCTGTTCATAATTTTTATGGACAGGATTTCTAGGCGCAGCCAGGGAATGGAGGGTGTCATGCTTGGTGACCACAGGATCTCATCTCTGTTGTTTGCAGATGATGTTGTCCTGTTGGCTTCATCCAGCAATGACCTACAGCTTTTGCTGGGACGGTTTGCCGCTGAGTGTGAAGCGGCTGGGATGAGAATCAGCACCTCCAAGTCCGAGTCCATGGTCCTCAGCCGGGAAACGGTGTATTGTCCTCTCCGGGTTGGGGACAGGCTCCTGCCCCAAGTGGAGGAGTTTAAGTATCTTGGGGTCTTGTTCACGAGTGAGGGGAAAATGGAGCGAGAGATCGACAGACGGATTGGAGCAGCATCTGCAGTGATGCGGACGTTGTACCGGTCTGTTGTGGTGAAGAGGGAGCTTAGTTCTAAGGCAAAGCTGTCGATTTACCAGTCAATCTACAGTACGTTCCTATTCTCACCTATGGTCACAAGCTTTGGGTAATGACCAAAAGAACGAGATCACGGATACAAGCGGCTGAAATGAGCTTTCTCCGTAGGATTGCTGGACTCACCCTCAGAGATAGGATGAGGAGCTCAGTCATCTGGGAGAGGCTCAGAGTAGAACCGCTGCTCCTCCACATTGAAAGGAGTCAGCTGAGGTGGTATGGGCATCTGATTAGGATGCCTCCTGGACACCTCCCACTTGAGGTGTTTCAGGCACGTCCCACTGGGAGGAGACCCCGGGGCAGACCCAGGACTCGGTGGAGAGACTATGTCTCCCAGCTGTCTGGGAACGCCTTGGTATCCCCTCTGAAGAGCTGGAGCAGGTGGCTGGGGACAGGGAAGTCTGGGCTTCTCTGCTTGAACTGCTGCCTCCGTGACCCGGACCTCCGGAAAAGCGGTAGAAGATGGATGGATGGATGGATTTTTTTTTTTATAAAGTTGAAACAGATAGTGGTAAAATTTTGACTTTTTTTTTCCTTGTACAATTTACATTTTTGACCATAATTTTGCAGAGCCAGAACAGAACAATAATTTAACTGATTTCAAAGAAAAAATATTTATAAAATTACATTTAATGAAATAAATTCACTTAAACTACCAAAGATGCAGTTATTTCTGTTAAAATATTTCTATATATTTATAGTTTTTTAGAAATCTCCTCACCAACCAGACAGCAGGAAAAAACTCCCTTGTTTTGAAATCCAAATGTTGGCACGTTTAGTTTGAAGGCTGCTGACAGATTAAGGTCATTGACTTTGTGAATTTTGGTCATCTTAACTTGCCAGGTACATAATAATGAACATAAATTATTGTAAGGCTGGTGAAGTAAATCCTCAGCGATTCGGTCACTCTTGCCTCTTTCCCTACATATGAAGTCTGACCACACCCATTTGCTCAGCGACTCATTATTGTTCCCATTACCAGCGGGTTAAAACTATCATAAATGCCTCCACTGCTTGCATACCTCTTTTGAGTGCTTTAATAAGCTGATGTTTCTCTCAGACAATGAGCGAGATGCTCTGCCTGCCAACTGGAACTGTCACACAGGCGGGGCGCTTCTGAGCTACAGTAGGTGCAGATAACAGTCATGCGCGTTGTTCGTGTGCGTGCTTGCGGACCGTCATTTCTTCATATTTTTTTTCTTAAATTTATGTTTCCTTGGCGTGGCCTGGGCCTGCAGGCCACTCGGGGAGGTTGCTTCTGGGTTGCATGTGGCCCGTGGGCCGCTAATTGAATAGGCTTGTGTAACCCAGCTGAGAAAATGACCCTTTTTCTCACATTTCATTTGTATTAATGCAATTATGTGTTTTTATTTTGAAAAACGGTTATTTTGAACAGAGGAAGTGTGACCCTCGTTATCCAACTTTTAAATTCGTTTCATGGTCACGTTGGGTGATCTTGGTCTTTTCATTCGTTGGGAGCGTTATTGGTCCCACCTTCCGAGCAGAGTGCTGGGGCGCGCACCTGTTTTTTGGTCTTTTGAGCTCTGAGAGCGGACGAGAGAGGCTGTGGACGATCCGTGTGGAGGCCTGTGGGTCGTCTTGGTGAGTTTAGTGTAGAGAAGTGCTACAAATAAATCTAAACACTGTCCAAATGCTCATTTGAAACCTTTATTGTCCTAAGTTGACGGGCGCACCAGCTTGAGAGGCATTGTGGCTGTGTCCATTGCTGTGTTCACGCTGATACCTCATCTTGGTGAGTGGGAACCAAGTGTGTGGTAAAGAAAGCATGCTAGCGCCATGCTAATGTTAGCATTATGCTAATGCTAATCGCGAGTGGATCTTTTCTGTTTAAAAGCAATGGAAAAGGCTATTTTTGTTTCTGTATGGTTTTTCTAAATGTGATTTCAGTTCACAACAATATGCTGAAGTACTTTTAGTTCTTTTGCACTATTTCTGTCAAATGTAATGTGTAGTTTGATGCTAAAAGCACATTTTGTTGGTTTCCTATGTAAATTCATAGGTTATGCTAAACCCAGTAGCGCAGACAGGGTTTTACTGATTTTAAAAGGGGATATTGGAAGTAATGGGACAGTATATTCCCTGGTCATGTGATAAATTAATTGTAATTCATTTCATGATTTACAAAGACAAGGTTAAAAATATTAATCATAATTTCATGGTTAAATGATGTAGAGATAAAAAGAGAAATTCATCTATTTGGTTACATGAGAGAAAAAAGTATTTCATGTACTACCAGAGAGATTTTGAGAAAAAAAAACCATGCATGTAAGATGTGAAATGTAAGATATTACTATATTACTGGATTGTAAGAATAGTAATATGAGAGAAGAATTTAAACACTAAACTATAGTGTTATATGAGAAGAGATTGAAAAATGAATTACTTTAGCTGTATACAATAATATCATTATTGCTGTGCAGGCTAGGTTTTTTTTGGTGGCTCTTGACCCATTGCCATGTACCCATGCATCTGATAGTGGAGCTAGCTATATGATACAATCTCTTGCCAGTGTTTACACACACCGTGTAGGGAACGATATGACCAAGTCATATCTCACTGACATTAAAAACCTAGCAAAGATGAGTGGCAGAGATTTTGCAGATGTTCTTAAAGACATGATGTCACAGATTTCTGAGTCGATCAAAGAACCTGAAAATGATCAATCAGAGCAAGTTAAGTTACCTGGTAACTTACCTGAAGCTTCCTTGGATGAACCTCAACCTCAGCCTTCTGCAGCTGAGCCCAGTATTCAAGGTGCACAACCAACTAACCAGTCAAATCACACTGCAAGCACCCCAGCTCAAAGTATGCCCACCATTTCTGCACATGATTTAAATCCTCCAGAAGTGCAACGTGTGGTAGTTGAGCACATTGTAAAAAGGGAAGATTTTTCCGTGCAGCCGTTTTTACAAAAGCTCAGAGCTTTTTCTGGCAAAGACCTCCGACCAACTTATGAGCTAGATTATGATACTTGGCGCTCCAGTGTAGAATTAATCTTGACTGATCCTGCTATGTCCAAATTGCAACAATCCCGAAAGATCATTGAGTCTCTTTTACCCCCAGCAGCTGATGTAGTCAAGCACTTGAACCCCAACAGCTCACCATCAGAATACCTTCAGCTGTTAGACTCTGCTTATGGTACAGCTCAAGATGGCGGAGAGCTTTACGCCAAGTTTATTGACACCTTCCAAAACACAGGTGAGAAACCCTCGTCATATCTACAACGTCTTCAAGTAGCTTTGACTCACACTGTGAAGCGTGGTGGTGCTTCAAGCCAGGATTTTGACAGGCTGCTTGTCACAGTTTTGTCGAGGTTGTTGGGATGATTCCCTTTTAACTGCACTCCAGTTAAAACAAAAACGAACAAATCCCCCAACTTTTCCTGATTTGCTTCTCTTGCTATGTACTGAAGAAGACCAAATTGCTGCCAAAAACTTGTGAATGAGAGAACATTTGAGCAGTTCAAAACAAAAAGTGACATCCCACGTGCAAACTGTGGAATGTAGTTCAGATGAAAATGAGAACAATGTCACGTTAAACTCAGTTCAAGAACTCTCAAAACAAGTTGCAGAAATTCAAACTCAACTAGTAAAACTAACTGCAAAACCAAAAGCTCAAAACTCAAAAAGTACACCCAGTACCAAGCCAAAAGAGAAACGAAAGTCGAATAAAGTGACAAAGGAACCCACAGAACAAACGGTCAAAACTCAAAGTACCCCACCCAAACCGTGGTACTGTTTCCAATGTGGAGAGGATGGCCACATCAAGCCGAGCTGTGAAAACAAACCAAACCCACCTTTAGTTACCGAAAAGCGTAAGCTGTTTAAAGAGAAACAAAATAGATGGGAGTCTGAAAATCCTGCAGCTAATAAAGACCGGTTAAACTAAGAACAGTCTCATCTCAGGCGATTTCAACCATGTTTCACTATCTCCCATTCTACCCACGTTCACCCAGTATGTCACATGCCACACTAGAGACAATAAAACACTGGACTTATTCTACGCAAACACTAAGGAGGCGTACACCTCATCACAACTCCCCCCACTCGGGAGATCGGATCACAACTTGGTTCATCTCCGGCCGGTGTACAAACCCCTAGTGCACAGACAACCTCCGGTCATGCACACTGTGGAGTTATGGTCTGAGGAGACAATGGACACTCTAAAGGGCTGTTTTGAAGCCACCGCCTGGAAGCAGCTCTGCGATCCACATGGTGAGGACATCGATGGCCTCATTCACACCTTCACGGGCTACCTCAGCTTCTGTGTGGACAAATCCGTTCCCACCAAGACTATACGGCGTCACTCAAACAACAAACCCTGAATCAACCCTGAGATAAAAACACTTCTGAGAGAGAAGAAGAGGATCTTCAGGTCGGGGAACAGGGAGATGCTGAAGTCCGTACAGAGGGAGCTGAGGAGAAAGATCAGAGTAGGCAAGGACAGCTTCAGGAAGAAGATGGAGGACAAGCTGCAACAGAGCGACATCAGCGGGGTCTGGAGAAACCTCAAAACCATCTCTGGGCTCCAGAATACCTCCCCCCAGGCCACGGGGGGCAGGGAGTGGGCGAACAACCTGAATCTGTTTTTCAATAGGTTTGACCAACCGCCCTCCCCCCTGTCTGCACAACAACCACTGCTGCCTCTAAAGAAATCAAGTCCTGCTGCCCACTCCCCACTCCACCAACACCCCCCCACTCCCAACACACAGCCCCCCATCCTGACCCTTACCAGGACCCAGGTGAGGACGGAGCTGAGGAAGATCAAGGCGAGGAAGGCGTCGGGACCGGACGGCATCGGCGCAAAGCTCCTCAAGTCCTGTGCAGACCAGCTGTGTGGGATTGTGACGTATATCTTCAACATGAGCCTGAAACTGGGGAGGGTACCACAGCTGTGGAAAACATCTTGTGTGGTACCTGTACCAAAAACTTCCCACCCCAAAGACCTGAACAGCTACAGACCGGTGGCCTTGACATCCCACTTGATGAAGACCCTGGAGAGACTGCTCACCTCCACCCCCTGGTGGAACCAGCGTTGGATCCACTCCAGTTCGCCGACCAGCATGGCATTGGGGTGGAGGATGCGGTGATCTTCCTCCTTCACCGTTCTCTGTCCCACCTGGAGAAGCCCGGGAATATGGTGAGGATCATGTTCTTTGACTTCTCCAGTGCTTTCAACACCATCCAACCGATGATCCTGAAGGACAAGCTGCTGCGCGCAGGGGTGGACCAGCACCTGTCATCATGGATCCTGGACTACCTCACGAACCGGCCTCAGTTTGTGAGAACCCGGGACTGTGTGTCCAACACGATCATCAGTAGCATGGGGGCCCCCCAGGGAACGGTGCTGGCTCCCTTCCTGTTCACTCTTTATACTGCGGACTTCTCACACAACACAACACACTGCCATCTACAGAAGTTCTCTGATGACTCTGCGATCGTTGGCCTCATCTCCAATGGAGATGAAGCTGAGTACAGAGGGCTTATCCAGGACTTCGTGGACTGGTGCCATCGGAACTGCCTCCAGATCAACGCGAGGAAAACTAAGGAGCTGGTGGTGGACTGCCGCAGGCAAGGACAACCCCTCACAGCACCAGTAAATATACAGGGAACAGACATCGAGATGGTGACAGCCTATAAGTACCTGGGTGTTCATCTGAACAATAAACTAGACTGGTCACACAATACTGATGCACTCTACAAGAAGGGACAGCGCAGGCTGTTCCTGCTGAGGAGACTCAGGTCTTTTGGTGTACAAGGAGCGCTGCTGAAGACATTCTATGACACGGTGGTAGCATCAGCCATCACTTTTGGAGTGGTCTGCTGGGGCAGTGGCATTACTGCAGCCGATAGGAAGAGACTGAACAAACTGATCAAGAAAGCTAGCTCTGTCCTGGGGCAGCGCCTTGATCCGGTGGAGGAGATAGGAGAGAGAAGGACGGTGGCTAAACTGTCATCTCTGCTGGAGTCCGAGTTCCACCCTATGCAGGACATACTGAATGCACTGAGGAGCTCATTTAGCAGCAGACTACATCATCCCAGGTGCACAACCGAGAGGTTTCGCAGGTCCTTCCTATCAACGGCTGTCAGACTGTACAACCTAAGCAGGGCTGCTCGCAGAGATAGCAAAAAGACGTAACAAACTAATAGTTTTTTGAATGCAAAAGATGCAGTAGACTTACACAATGGTCCCCTCCGGCATACAACTAGGAAAATACCGGTCGCTATGGAGAGTGAGAATATGTATGGGCACATAATCATACCATGTAGGATAACTAAGTAGACGGTTGTGCTGTTTCATCCCATCTAGCAACAATGCTCTGCACTGTGTGTGTTTATATATTTACATACTTATTCCATCTAGCTACAATGCTCCGCACTGGGTGTGTTTATGTTTTTGTTTATATATCTATATATTTATTCCATCTAGCTACAATGCTCCGCACTGTGTGTTTACATATTCATATATTCATTCCATCCAGCTACAATGCTCTGCACTGTGTGTCTGTGTGTGTGTGTATATATATATTTTATAGTAATATGTACATATATATATATTAGCTGCTCTTGCTTGCTTTTTTTTTTTTTTTCTTGCCTTCTGATTGTTGCTCTGAGTGTTGCTATCCCTGTGCTGTTGCAATCCTGGAATTTCCCCGTTGTGGGACTAATAAAGGCTTATCTTATCTTATCTTATCTTATCTTATTATGGGGCAAATGGAGACTGTAGCCAGACACTCATGTCCCACTAAGTACAAGCAACGTGCTAACCTTAAGCAATCTGTTACTAACCCACCTAAGTATAGTCTACCAAAAGGGTTAGTTGGCTCCAAATGCACAGCTGTAGTTAGCATTTCTGATGTTAATGTGCATTGTCTTCTTGACTCAGGGTCACAAGTGACTACAGTCACTGAGTCATTTTACAAACAGAACTTTCCCGATCAAAACCTTAAACCACTCTATGACCTTTTAGAAGTAGAGGGCGCTGCAGGTCAGCCCTTCCCCTATTTAGGTTATATAGAGATGTGTATTACTTTTCCAAAAGACTTCTTATGCACAGAGATTGACATACCAACCTTAGCTCTCGTTGTTCCAGATGCCAATCCTAATAGTCAGACACCAGTGTTAGTAGGAACAAACACACTTGATGTTCTTTATGAAAAGTATTTAGACATCAAGACTCCTGATTACTTACCTAGTCCTTACGGTTTTAGGACACTGTTGAAAACTCTCGAACTAAGACATACAAAGAACAAAGATGGGAACATTGGATTAGTTACCTTGTCAGGCAAAGCTCCAGCTGTAGTTCCAGCAGGTAAAACTGTAGTTTTAGAGGGGTTTGCCAACGTTCACTGTACTTCTGACACCTGTGCTATAGTTGAACACCCCTCTCAGTCTTCCTTGCCTGGTGGCCTTTGTGTTAAAACTTGCCTGATAACACTTCCTTCCCGAGCTCCACACAAAGTGCCTGTAATGATTACAAACGAAACAGAGCAAGATGTCACAATTCCGTCCATTTGTGTCATCGCAGAACTTGGAGCTTTCCACTGTATCCTGTCCCAGCACAATGTCATCAGTGCAAATGAGTCGACCACAAACAAGACACAACTGAGTTTCAACTTTGGTGACTCACCGATTCCACAGGAGTGGAAAGAGTGAATAACCAAACAACTAAATGACATCCCGGAAGTATTCGCTTTCCATGATTTGGACTTTGGGTGTACGAGCAAAGTGAAACACTCCATCAATCTTCACGATCCGACTCCCTTTTAAGCACCACGCACACCCTATACACCCTCAAGACCTTGAGGCAGTGCGTAAACACCTTCAAGAGCTGCTCGCTGCAGGTGTGATAAGAGAGTCCCAGTCTCCCTACTCGTCCCCCATTGTCGTGGTGAGGAAGCGAAACAATGATGTGCGTCTTTGTATAGACTTTCGCAAACTCAATTTGCAAACAAGAAAAGACTCTTGCGCTCTTCCAAATCTAGAGGAGACGTTCTCAGCGCTCACAGGATCCAAGTGGTCTTCAGTCCTCGATCTTAAGTCTGGATATTACCAGATTGAGGTGGAGGAAGCAGACAAAGAAAAGACCGCTTTTGTAACACCCCTTGGATTCTGGGAGTTCAACCGCATGCTGCAGGGCATAACCAACGCCCCAAGCACTTTTCAGCGGCTCATGGAGCGCTGCGTCGGTGACATGAACTTAAATGAGGTGCTAGTCTTTCTAGATGATCTCATCATCTTTTCAAATAGTTTGGAAGAACATGAACAGCGACTCATGCAGGTACTCCATCGTCTTAAAGAGTACGGGCTAAAGTTATCGCCAGAAAAATGTAAATTTTTCCAAACAACAGTCCGGTACCTAGGTCATGCAGTCTCCGAAAGCGGTGTCGAGACAGATCCCGAAAAGATTCAGGCCCTTAAGACCTGGCCACGGCCTAAGAATCTCAAGGAACTGAGATCCTTTTTAGGGTTCTCAGGGTACTACAGACGCTTCATTGAAGGGTACTCGTCCATAGTACGCCCTCTTAACGACCTCACACGCGGTTACCCGCCACTCAACAAAAGGTCAAAATCCAAAGTCACTGACCAAACCTACTTTGATCCCAAACTGCCATTTGAGAGTCGATAGACCACAGACTGTCAAAAAGCTTTCGACTCCATTATTGAAAAGTTAACATCAGCTCCTATCTTAGGCTTTGCAGACCCAAAGCTGCCTTACGTACTCCCTACCGATGCCAGTACCACCGACTTAGGTGCAGCACTCTATCAGGAGCAGGACGGTCAGCTTAGGGCCATAGCTTTTGCCAGTCTCGGGTTATCAAGGAGTGAAGCATGTTATCCAGCTCACAAGTTAGAGTTTTTAGCTCTAAAATGGTCAGAAACTGAAAAGTTTCATGATTATTTGTATGGTGGTCAGTTCACAGTAGTTACAGACAGTAACCCACTCACATACATATTGACCTCTGCTAAATTAGATGCCACAAGCTACAGGTGGCTTGCAGCTTTGTCTAACTACAACTTTAAGTTACAGTATAGAGCAGGCAAGCAAAACCTAGACGCAGATGGGTTGTCTAGACGTCCTCATGGTGAACTCGTTAATGATGTCCAGTCCAGGAAAGAGCAGGAGCGTGTAAGCCACTTTGTAGAGCGTCACCTAGCTGACAATGACACCACAGAGCTTGTAAATGGTGAAGCTGTCCAAGTCATCTGTCAAAACCACCTTGTTAAAATCCATGATGACAGTCAGGATAGTGATGTTACACTTCTAGAGTCACTTACCATCTCAGCTGACGCGATCCCAGACCTGTATGTTTTGGAGCAAGACAATGGCTTACCAACTATCCCTGCCTTGTCTCAAACAGAAATCAAAGACAAACAAAGAGCGGACTCGACAATCAGACAAGTTATTGAACAAATCGAACATTGCCAAACACCCCCACCGACTGCTAGAAAAGAACTCCCAGATCTTCCTCTTTTACTCAGAGAACTCAATAAATTGGAGGTGTACAATGAAGTGTTGTGCAGAAAAAGACAAAATGGAGACCAAGTGACCCACCAGCTTGTTCTTCCTGAGGAGCTCAGAGCTGCCGTACTCCAAAGTTTGCACAATGATATGGGCCACTTAGGTATTGGCAGAACCCTTGATCTGGTCAGAACACGATTCTATTGGCCACGTATGGCAACAGATGTCGAGCAAAAAGTAAAAACATGCGATCGGTGCATACGAAGAAAGAGTCCTCCTGAAAAAGCGGCTAGCCTTGTCAACATAACCACCACACGACCTTTAGAGCTAGTCTGCATGGACTTTCTCAGTCTGGAACCAGACAGTAGCAATACCAGCAATATTCTCGTAATAACTGATCATTTTACTAAATTTGCCCTTGCGTTGCCTACCCCAAATCAAAGGTCCAAAACGGTTGCCAGGTGCCTGTGGAACCAATTCATCATTCACTACGGTATACCTGAGTGCCTGCACAGTGATCAGGGTCCTGATTTTGAGGCAAAACTAATAAAAGACCTTTGTGAGATCTCAGGCATAAAGAAAATAAGAACAACTCCATACCACCCCAGGGGTAATCCCACTGAAAGATTCAACCGAACGCTACTGAGTATGTTAGGAACGCTTGAGTCCAAACAAAAGTCCCACTGGAAAGACTATGTTATACCGTTAGTACATGCATACAACTGCACACGCAGTGATGTAACCGGGTTTACTCCCTACGAATTAATGTTTGGTAGAAAACCCAGATTGGCAGTTGATCTAGCGTTCGGACTTCCTCTCAACAAAGATCAGAAAGTTACTCACTTGCAATACGTTGAAAATATCAAGAAAAGGCTCTAAGAAAGCTACAAGTTAGCTTCACAAAATGCACAAAAGATTGCAGACAAGATCAAGGCCAGGTTTGACCACAAATTCACTGTTTCTGAACTTGAACCTGGGGATAGGGTTTTAGTTAGAAATGTGAGACTGCGTGGAAAAAATAAGCTTGCTGATAAATGGGAGGCTGACATTCATGTGGTAGTCAAACGTGCAGGTAATTTACCCGTTTACACGGTTAAACCCGAGTCAAAGCAAGGTCCCTCAAGAACTTTACACAGAGACCTTTTGCTTCCCTGCGGTTTCTTCCCTGTTGCCACAGCAGAAACACCTGAGCCAGAGCCTATTCACCATCCTAAGACACGCCAAACAACTGTTACAGAGAACAATGATCACGAAGAGTTAACTGAAATTGAAAATGAATTTTTGATTCCGTGGGTTGAGGGTTCCCCGTGTGAGGAGATAACCAGATTTACTACTGTACATGATTATCCAAAACCTTTGCAAACACCAGAAATGACAAACCCACCTGATTGTGACTTACCTGAAACCACTGCCAATGCAGAACAGGATATGGAGCATAATGCAAATGAGATTGAACTTTCCTATGATTCACCTGTGGAAGTGATACCGGAAGGAGACAATACTGAAAATGGCAAACCTGTGGAAAATGAAACAGTAACAATACTAGAAGAACCTTCTGACAATTCAGTCGAGGAACAAGAACACCAATCAAATGATTTACCTGATGAAATGGACAAAAATGATCCCATTACAACTCAACCGATACGACGATCTGAAAGAATCAGACAACTTCCAAAAAAACTAGAGTATCCTGAATTAGGAAATCCTCTAGTAACTGTTGTTAAGTCCCTTTTTCAAGGTTTGAATACAGCCTTCTCAGAGTTTCTAAATACTGACGATGGACAGTCTTGGTTACACATGCAACGAGACGTGCATGATATTTAGCGCGGGAGGGTGTAACCCAGCTGAGAAAATGACCCTTTTTTCTCACATTTCATTTGTATTAATGCAATTGTGTGATTTTATTTTGAAAAACGGTTATTTTGAACAGAGGAAGTGTGACCCTCATTATCCAACTTTTAAATTCCTGTTTCATGGTCGCGTTGGGTGATCTTGGTCTTTTCATTCGTTGGGAGCGGTATTGGTCCCACCTTCCGAGCAGAGTGCTGGGGCGCGCACCTGTTTTTCGGTCTTTTGCGCTCTGAGAGCAGACGAGAGAGGCTGTGGACGATCCGTGTGGAGGCCTGTGGGTCGTCTTGGTGAGTTTAGTGTAGAGAAGTGCTATAAATAAATCTAAACACTGTCCACATGCTCATTTGAAACCTTTATTGTCCTAAGTTGATGGGAGCACGAGCTTGAGAGGCATTGTGGCTGTGTCCATTGCTGTGTTCACGCTGATACCTCATCTTGGTGAGTGGGAACCAAGTGTGTGATAAAGAAAGCATGCTAGCGCCATGCTAATGTTAGCATTATGCTAATGCTAATCGCGAGTGGATCTTTTCTGTTTAAAAGCAATGGAAAAGGCTATCTTTGTTTCTGTATGGTTTTTCTAAATGTGATTTCAGTTCACAACAGTATGCTGAAGTACTTTTAGTTCTTTTGCACTATTTCTGTCAAATGTAATGTGTAGTTTGATGCTAAAAGCACATTTTGTTGGTTTCCTATGTAAATTCATAGGTTATGCTAAACCCAGTAGCTCAGACAGGGTTTTACTAACTTTAAAAGGGGATATTGGAAGTAATGGGACAGTATATTCCCTGGTCATGTGATAAATTAATTGTAATTCATTTCATGATTTACAAAGACAAGGTTAAAAATATTAATCATAATTTCATGGTTAAATGATGTAGAGATAAAAAGAGAAATTCATTTATTTGGTTACATGAGAGAAAAAAGTATTTCATGTACTACCAGAGAGATTTTGAGAAAAAAAAAACATGCATGTAAGATGTGAAATGTGAAATGTAAGATACTACTGTATTACTGGATTGTAACAATAGTAATATGAGAGAAGAGTTTAAACACTAAGCTATAGTGTTATATGAGAAGAGATTGAAAAATGAATTACTTCAGCTGTATACAATAATATTATTGGTGTGCAGGCTAGGTTTTTTTTGGTTGCCGATTAAGAATCTTCTGGATCCTGGATTCTCTCCGAATGGAGATGGTGAGCCTGACCTGAGACCTGAACCGAGACCTGAACCAAGGCCTGAACCGAGACCTGAACCAAAACCTCGATTGAAGAACATCCTTCCTCTCTCCAGTGCACAAAACTCAAAGTGGTAACAACTTAAGCTGCTGCTTTAAAAGAGAAAAAGAAACCTGAACTTGGAAATACAAGACATCTTGACTGGTCAAACGACTAAAACAAAAAGACAAACAAACACTGAGCTCAGTAAGACATTTTTGGGGGTTTTATTTCATGCCGGCCATTGTTATATTTGTATATTTGTAAATTGTTTGTATATTTTGTTCTCTTAATCTTTAAAAATAACAGCCATTATTGCTCAAATCTTGCCTCCAGCTATTTCATTCCACACTCATTTTAATTCCCTATTGTAATCCTTACGAACCTAGCAACTGGTCTACACTTAATAATTTCTTTTACCTAATTAACGTAAGGGTTACACTTGCACTAGTGCATGTCTGTAGAATGCAAGTATTCCTGTCTGAAACAGGTAGCTCAATCACTTTACAGGCCCAAATGTAGGCTGTGTTTGAAAGTGGAATGCAGAGGTGTAGCCTGTAGGCAATCGCACATGTTAGACTTTGACAAATATGAAAAGGACTGAACTGAGATTTATTTGATTGTTTGAATATTTATTACAGAATAATTGAAAATGAATGGGACATCCAAAATTAGCCGCTGTGTAAAAATCACTTGTTTATTTTTTGTCTTGACTTATTTGTGTGATCTTTTATGAGTTATATCCATAATAGTGTATCTTGCACTTTGAGGAATGGGAGTTGTTCACTCACCATTATAATTTAGTTTATATGTGTAGTTTATAGTCTATCATCAATAAACTCATTCAGTACTATAACAGGACACGTTTACAAATATTTTGAGACCCACTGTAGTGCATCCTTTTATATTTTAGCAATATTGTAAGTACAAAACACCAAACATTATTATTTTTTGTATTTGTATCTTGTATACTTTATTGATCCCCAGAGGAAAATTCAGGGCATCTACGTACAGCGCCGATCCTTTCACCATTCACACACACACACAGAGCAGAATGAGCCGTTTGGCTGCAACTTTTGCATCAGTGTTGCTGATTTGTCTGTAAATATTTAAATAAAAATGATTTATTTCATTAATTGGGCATTTTTGCATCTTGTTGTCGTTTAGTCAAAGTGTGCATATGTGTCCGCATGTAATAAGCAGTTGATCTGGCCATTCCACTCCACAATGAAGCAGCAGTTGGGACTGTCATCTACCACTGACCGGGAAGGCTGCCTCCCCGTGAATGATCATGGAGTGCCTGGTCAGACACCAGTGTTGGAGAAGCAGCACCTGAACCAGGGGATCACAGTCCGCAGGGAGCCAAGCCCAGCCTGCCTGGTTAATGGGAGTCTCGGCTGCTGCTTTACCTGTGTGCCAGTGATGTCCTTTGCAGCACCACGGGTCCCCACCAGTGCCTCCCCTCCCCCCGGGCACCTTGTGTTGTCCATGCCGAATTGTCCATTAGACCTACGCAATCACAACTACTTTATGGTATATATTTTGACTGAGTGATTCCATACTTGGGGGTGCACACATAACCCCAGCAAAGCACTTATAAAATCTTTGTTTGCGAAGCACTGTGGTGACTGACTGGTCGTGATGCTGTGTGTTATCCAGTCAGCATGGTCGTGATTAGGGCTGTAGCAATAACCACGATTATGTAATATTGCGCTATGGTCAAGTCTACTGTGGAGGAAAACAAGCAACCTCAACAACTGTGGTTTTCACTTTTTTTGTGTGTGTGGCTAAATCTCGTTCACTTATGTGCCCCTATTGATTAATAAATAAATTGTTAAATGTTAAGTGTATTTTTTATTGGCAACAGCATGTTTGCACCCCGTATTAACGGCGGCAGCACCATATGGGGCTCCCTCTCCCCAGACTGACTCCAGCAGGCAGTCAGTGGTAGAAGCATTTGAACTCCTTGCTAAATACTGCCGTGACAGTGAACACTGAAAGGGCTTATAATTCAGCTTCAAGAGCCAAACAACTACTGCCTAGTGCATTGCTTGTATGAACGTGATTTTTTGGACAGCAAAAATCATGGAGACAAGAGCCACGCAGGGTCCTGTACGGAGACTGTCCTGTTTAAATAAGCTGAATGTCGCTGCAGTCTCCAGTCCACACACACCGTAGTTGAAATACTGGAGTTCCCGCCACTGCTTTATGAAAATCTTTTTTTTTTTTTAACACAATCAGCAGTTCATGCCTAGAAAGACTGGAGCTCTGCACAATTGTTACAGACACACATGAAGTTGACAGTGGAGCTGCAGCAAGTTTCTCACAGCTTCCATTGTTTGCCACATTATGAACCCTGTTTAAATTACCAGACTACAGGGTCCTAAAAATACTTGCAATAATACCACGGTATTATTGCATTATAATATCACGGTGTTGAGCTGTCCACTGTCTCCACAGGGGAACTTCCTCTACCGCGACAGCCCTAGTTGTGATGCCATGTACTGTTCAGTCAGCATGGCCGTGATGTTGCGTATTACCCAATCAGCACATGTCACAAACTCACGTGCGCCACAACACGGCGCACGAGGGAGAGAATGAAACACCTAATCGCTGGAGTAGAGAGTGCCATGTTTATTAAAGTTCACAAAATAACAGGTCCTGTAATCACCAAGTTACAGGTCAGTTAGCCAGACACAAATACGGAGAGGTGCAATGACGGGATAAGGCCACCAGACATACAGGGCACCTACCGGATGCTCGAGCCTAGTGCTGCAGGGCTGCGAACCGCACCAAAACAGAAAGACGATCAGCCTAGTGCTGCAGGGCTGCTTAGCACAGGAGAAAGGCGAAACAGACACTTACAGGGCTGGAGTTAATCTGGGGCAAACCGTGCAGTCTGGAGGAAGAGGATAGAGAAGCTGGCCAGCCAGCCCAAACACCAAGAGAAGGACCAGGCTTGAAGTGACGGGCTGGAGAACAATGCAGGGAAGGAATCGCATATGGGGAGAACTGGCTACCGCGTATGGAGGCAAATGCCCCGACAATCTCTTTCCTCCGAAGCGGCGAACAAATATTCCTGAAGCTAACGAGGAAAGAGATTGCCGGTGCGAGAATGCATGGGCAGGACTGATTGGCACCAGGTGTGTGTGAGAGCGTGTGAATGAGAGTGAATGGAGCATGTGCAAGTGTGTGTCTGGGTGTGTGTTTGTGTGTGAGCACCCATGACAGTACAGCAGACGGCACTTGACAGGAGGAGGGGGTGTGCCAGAGCTGTCAGGAGGAAACTAGAGCAAAGCATAACAGTAAGTCATAACAATAAGGCTTCCAAGCCCAAATTCATGACAGCCCCCCCCCCCAGGGTTGGTCCCAGACAACCCAATACCATCACCCGAAAAGAAAAGAAACAACACCCCTCAATGGACACCCCCCCCCCGCCCCCGGCAACAGACACTAACCCAGGGTGGGAGGTAGGGGAAAACCGGTTAGGAGGGAAGCAACTAGTGAAAACACAATCAGTACAAAAACACAATAACGAGCTAACCCCTCCTAATGGCCCCCGACCTGGAACACAAACCCCCCTCCCCAGAAGTCCAAAGTTCAGGGGGTTGACCAGAGTCCCAGGCCCCCAGCATGGTGAGGAGTGGCAGATCAGGTGGTCTGCCCAAGTCCCAAGTCCAGCAGGCGGCCCGTGGGAAAGTGTCCGGCGGCCTGCCCGGGCTGATGGACCACCCGACCCATAGGCCTGGTCCTTTGGGTGGCCGACTAATGTGGTGGAGTCACCAGGACCTGAGAGGAAGGCGGAGAGGCAGCCTCCATACTCGGGAACATCAGCGGTCAAACCAAGGAACAGGGGCTCCCCTGCCATTTGAGGCTTGGTGCAGGGGAACCGCAGCACCCATGATGGTCCTGGTCTGGGACATGGCTGCACCCGTGATGGTCCCGGGCTGGGACGTGGCTGCACCCGCAATGGTCCCGGTCTGGGACGTGGCTGCACCGGCGGTGGACTCCAGCTGGGGCTCTGCTGCATTGGCGGTGGACTCCAGTTGGAGCACTGTTGCACCTGCGGTGACCCCCATCGGGGGCGTCATTGCTCCCGCGGTGGCCTCCCTCCCCAGCGAGCGAGGTGATGCTCTTCACGTCCTCAGGCATTGAACCCCGATCCTCGGTAACCTCCAGCAGCTCTTTGGTGACCCCGGCCGGAGGCTTCGAGCCCAAAGAGAGAAAAAAGCAAACTGGGTCAGGGTCGTCGGCAGCGGCAGAGCCCAGTTTGGCAGTCCCGAGGGCTACTGTGAGCTGCCCCGGGGCCGCCTCACCATGAGTCGGGCAGTGTGACATTAATATTGAAATTCCTGACATAATGGAACACACTTGCCTGAACCCGGGCTCCACCGCTGTCCAGGACTTCGGTGATTTAGGGTGCGCAGGTTCCTCCAGTCCATCGGGTGCTTCACCCCTGTTGGCCTCCTCCGAGAAAACTGGACCCACCTCGTCGTCTGTGGATGGAGCTCAAAGGGGATAGGAGAAGAAGAGCGGTTAGGGTCGCCGGCAGCGGCAGAGCCCGGCGAGGAGGGTCTAGATGTGGCTGGGAGCCGCACCCGACTCCCCTCCCCAAAAGCCAGGCAAGATCCCTCTACCATCAACAAATGAACTACAGGAGAGGTTACTTGCCTGTGCTTAAGCTCTACCGCCATCCAGGACTCTTGACGACGACGCCCCAGGGTCAGTCAGCTGGAGGTCCGGTCCGGGGGATGTCTCCACTGGGGCGGCCTCCGCAGCGGGCGTGATGGTGGTAACAGGAGTAGAACTCTCGTGCGCCTTCCTCCATGCCTCTGATCCTTCTGGCGTGGCAGCCTTGGACGACTCCTCCACTGGCCCATGGACTGGACCCTCCTGGCCCTCCGGCTCCTCCTCCCCCGAGCGACCTGGACCCGGGACTGATGGGGCTCGTGGGGGCACATAGAAAGGAGTCAGTGAGACCAGGCACAAGAGCAGTATATGCCGCTGAGGCAGAGCACTCAGGGGACTGCACACCCTGAGTCTTCTTGCCAGGAGGCAGGTAAAATTGATCACTGACCATGAAAATTGAATGAAAGGAAACTTGCCTGTTCTCCTGGCACTGGAGGTCCCCAGCAGCCTCCAAGGCATCCTCTCTACTCTCTTGGCATTCCTCGTCGGGTTGAGGCTTCTCCTCCCTCGGGGAAAGTTCCTTAAGTCTTTCAGCCATCTCCGGGAGGAGCCACGGCTTCACCTCCAAGATATGGTCTGTTTCAGCCAGGAGAGCCCGCCTACGTTCCTCCATCTCCTCCCGTGACGGAGTAGAGCATAGCTTGGAGTGGGAAGGCAACGCTGCAGTACGCAGGACTGGATGCTTCTTGCTGCGGGGCTTCCTCCCCCTCCTCCCCTTGGGTGGCCCGGGGATGAGGTAATCCAGGACACGGAGCACCATGCTGGGAAGCTGGTCAACCACACAGAGAGACTCCATCCTCTCCGGAGAGGGGGGCAGAGTGGCTGCGGAGAGGTTGAGCACTGGGGGATTCTCATCCAGCCCTTCCTCCATCCAGCAGTCAAACTGGGCCAGTTTCTGCTCCTCCTTCAGCCGGCGTTCCTCCTTCACCCGGCGATCTAGCAGAGCGAACAGGGCCTGCCACTCCTCCTCAGTCGAATCCATGGATTGGGTTGACACGAGGGCGGGAACCCTTTCTGCCGGAGAAGCGCGTCCTCATGTCTCTCTCTCACGGTGCTTCACCTCTGTTTTCTCGTCCGAAGATTGGGTGGGCGCTGGCCCGGGAGATGAAAGGGATCCAGGGAAGGAGGAAGTCTTCCTCCAACAGGAGCGCTTCTTCTGGCGAGAGTCCGGCTCCGATCGCAGAGAGGCATCCTCTGGCTCTGCGTCTGGAACGGGAAGGATGGCGGGAAGGATGGCAGAAAGGATGGCATCCACCCTATGAATAATGCGAAGGTTAGGATGGGGCCGCTCTATGTCCTCCGCGATGAATCGTGCCCATTTCCGGTCCTCGGGGAGCCACTGGTAGGCGAAGATCGCCTCCTCCAGCAATTCCTGGGCTTCCAGCTCCTCGTCCATCCAGATCATAGTGCCAACGTACGAGGAGGAAAGGGAGAAGGGAAAAAATACCACAACTCTACTCCGCTGGGTTTTTTTTTTTTTACGTTCGGGGCATTCTGTCACAAACCCCCTTGCGCCATAACACGGCGCATGAGGGAGAGAATGAAAAACCCAGTTGCTGGAGTAGAGTGTCATGTTTATTGAAGTTCACCAAATAACAAGTTCTGCAATCACCAAGTTACAGTTCAGTTAGCCACACACAAATACAGAGAGGTGCAATGACGGGATAAGGCCACCAGACATACAAGGCGCCTACCGGATGCTCTACAGCCCGGTCTAAATGGAGCCTAGTGCTGCAGGGCTGCGATCCGCACAAAAACAGAAAGACGATCAGCCTAGTGCTGCAGGGCTGCTTAGCACAGGAGAAAGGCGAAACAGACACTTACAGGGATGGAGCTAATCCGGGGCGAACCGTGCAGTCTGGAGGATGAGGATAGAGAAGCTGGCCAGCCCAAACACCAAGAGAAGAACCAGGCTTGAAGTGGTGGGCTGGAGAACAATGCAGGGAAGGAATCACATTCGGGGAGAATTGGCTACCGCGTATGGAGGCAAATGCCCCGACAATCTCTTTCCTCCGAAGCTGCGAACAAATATTCCTGAAACTAACGAGGAAAGAGATTGCCGGTGCGAGAATGCATGGGCAGGACTGATTGGCACCAGGTGTGTGAGACAGCGTGTGAATGAGAGTGAATGGAGCGTGTGCAAGTGTGTGTGTGCATGTGGGTGTGTTTGTGTGTGAGCACCCGTGACAGTGCAGCAGACGGCACTTGACAGGAGGAGGGGGCATGCCAAGAGCTGTCAGGAGGAAACTAGAGCAAAGCAAAACAATAAGTCAAAACTGGGTTTGGCTTCCAAACCCAGATTCATGACAGCATGGAGTCAATCCGAAACAGCCACCCCCATTTCTTGAAGCCAGGGCATGAACAGACACAGAGCGGTGGCTAAACTTTTATTGATAAAAATTACATATTTTGACTGAGTGACTCCATACCTGGGGATGCACACCCTAGTAACCTCAGGAAAACATGTTTAAAATCTTAGGCCAGTCTGACTAACAGTTTGAGAGATAGCTGAGGAACACACACACACACACAGACAGAGACATCTTGCTTTATAGATAGATAATAAACATATGACAGTTATCACTTATTTAGTTCCATCAAAACATCCTCCCATTCACCACTCCCTTTGTTTTTATGCTTTGTATAGTAAGAACATCTGAACAGGCAATGTCACCCTTCCTCTTTTTCAATAATCAATAGTCAGTCTGGTCCTTAAAGTCATATAATTAAGTACTTAAAGCAGTTCTGGTCTCCGTAAATGTATATATCTAACCCATTTTAGCCACCATTTCTTAAATTTTTCTCACTGCATTTTTAAGGAAAACATCAGTCTCTCCATAATATAGATTTCATGAACAGTTCTTTGCCAGTCCTCCAATGTTGGTGCATTGGGCTGCAATTACTTCCTCGTTAGAGATTTCTTCCCTCCAATCAGTAAGATATTCATTAAATATTCTTCTGCTGCAGATTGTGTGTACAGTGCTACAGTGCCCAAATACAGTGACTGAACATTGAATGGGATGATAATTCCAAATATGATTTCCAAACATCCATGAATATCGTACCAATAAGATAACGGTTTCAGACAGTCCCAAAATAAATGACAGTGGTTGGCTTTTTTTGAGCCACACATCCTCCAGCAGCTTGTTCCAGGTCCTTTATATTTCCTCTGAACAGGGGTGATACAAAAAAAACCTCATGTTTCCATCCAAATTCTCTCCAGCTATGTGAAGTTGTTATTTTCCATTGTAATTTACAAACGTTTTCCCAGTCATCCTGAGATATAGTCATACCTCCTTCATTTAGGAACTTACACCTAACGTAAGGTGTTCAAGTTAAATGAGTCCTGTACATTTTTATACAGTCTACAGACTAATTTACATCCACTCCTGGATTTATAAGTTGAGACATACTGTATCTTCAAATATCACTATCTAATTTATGTGGTTCTTTTGTCATAATTTCATTTACCCGATGTCTTAACCTTTTGAGTGTGAGATTTTGCGTGCCCCTAGTGGCAGAGTGCAGCGCTGCTGCGCCTGTCATCTCACTCTGACATGATCGGCTCCATTGAGGATTTGTACTGATCTGCCAGTTTCAGAAGGTGGTAGACACCCGTTGGAGGACTCAATGGATGACACGTAATACACCAAAGAAGAAGAACTCCTCATTTCCTTTTCCTGTTTTTAGCATTTTAGCCCAGAAAGCTAATATGGCTGCCGTCCATCATAGTGCACTGTCACTTAGTCGGCTTTGTACGTGGAAAATAGCCACAGGATACAAGCGAAATTTATGTGGGATAATCATAAGATTTTGTAGATGTGGTAGAGAGCATAAGTGACTGACAGAATGCAAAATAACGACCACAATAGGTGAAAACACAGCAACCACGGCAGCGAGCGAGTCCCCTTAGCCGCTGGTAAGTGAGGAATTTCTGTTTTTTTTAAGATTGTGCTGATTTCTTGTTCATATACTTTGAAGATAAGATGATGAGGTACCTCTGTACAAAAAATGGTGTCAAAAGACTGAACCATTCTTTGTGTAAATACGTCCAAAGTCCAGTTTTGACTACGTTATGGAATTTAAAGAGGTACTGTGAAATTATGCAAATTAGATGCGTAAATTTATTCCTATCTGAAACTTTGGATCATATTTTACATCTTTCTAATTGACAGTAGGCCATTATCTCTTACCACTTTCAAGTTATAGCCTTGGAAATCTAAACTATTTTATTGACAAAAAATATTTACCACTCTTGACCACTAGGGGTTATGTCACAATTCGGCGACAGACACACTTTAACTGTAACTATCTAAAAAAATCTTGATTCTCTGTCATGGATGCCCCTCCGGGACAGAAAGACAGACCCATGCGCTGAACTGTAATTGTGACATTTAAGGCCCTTTTCCACTAGGGTCACTTCGGCCCATTTCGGGACGGTACGGTACAGTTCGGCCCGCTTGTGTTTCCACTGCACATGGAGTCCCACTTGACGTGAGTGGGAAGAGTTACAGGGAGGCGGCGCAACCCTCTCCCTCCCGTTATGTAAAACAAGCATAACTGGCATAAAAGAAATGCAACATTACGCAAAACACAAGCTGGCAGGATATGAAACGCCTGCGTTCTGTGGCTTTTTTTTTTTTTTCCAGAATAAAGGCAAAAAAGGAGAACAGAAGGCAAAGGCGGCGATATGACAAACTCTAGAAAAGTACAGGAGCGTTTAGGAAACCATAGAGCAGTATAAAGGGGAAGACATGAGGATACAAACTACATCACGCATGACGGTAAGCTAATGATTGCTAATGCTACTTTGCTTTTAAGTCTGCCATACGACATTGTAATATTGGCAAGTTATTGGTATTAGGTACTAAAATATGTATTCTGTGTATGGGTTTCAGATGGCTCTCTTGTGGCAAAAATATTGCTTCAAACTGTCAGTCTGAAAGTTCAATACAGTGGTCACCCCAGCTTCACGAACACGAAGTGGTTACAGAACTGCAGAACGTCCGTAGGAATGTTTAGCTTCCTGTACAACAAATTGCTCTGATCAGTGTCAAAATCATGGGGAGACTGTTGAGACATCATGGGATTTACCTGCTCCAGCTAGTGGTATCATGGCAAAACATGATCAGCTGCCAAACTTGACCGCCAGGTGCCATATTGTAGTATATGAGCCGTAAAATATATATTTCAACAGGTAAACAGTACTGAGTTAGGTATAATAAGATATATTTAACAATTATGATTCATTTTAAGCCAAAGCAAATGGATCTAGGATTAAAAGCAATTAAAATAATGCAGTCACAAGATTACATGGAGAAATACATGGATTATGGATAGATTACAAAGCATGGTATTACACACCTAGAATCTCTAAAGGATTCATTTCTTTAGGTCTGATATATACAGTGGGATAAAAAAGTATTTAGTCAGCCACCAATTGTGCAAGTTCTCCCACTTAAAAGATGAGAGAGGTCTCCAATTTTCATCATAGATATACCTCAACTATGAGAGACAAAATGAGAAAAAAAAAAAATCCAGAAAATCACAATGAAGGATTTTTAATGAATTAATTGGTAAATTCCTTGGTAAAATAAGTATTTGGTCAATAACAAAAGTTCATCTCAACACTTTGTTATATACCCTTTGTTGGCAATGACAGAGGTCATACGTTTTCTGTAAGTCTTCACAAGGTTTTCACACACTGTTGCTGGTATTTTGGCCCATTCCTCCATGCAGATCTCCTCTAGAGCAGTGATGTTTTGGGGCTGTCGCTGGGCAACACGGACTTTCAACTCCCTCCAAAGATTTTCTATGGGGTTGAGATCTGGAGACTGGCTAGGCCACTCCAGGACCTTGAAATGCTTCTTACGAAGCCACTCCTTCATTGCCCGGGCGGTATGTTTGGGATCATTGTCATGCTGAAAGAACCAGCCACGTTTCATCTTCAATGCCCTTGCTGATGGAAGGAGGTTTTCACTCAAAATCTCACGATACATGGCCCCATTCATTCTTTCCTTTACACGGATCAGTCGTCCTGGTCCCTTTGCAGAAAAACAGCCCCAAAGCACGATGTTTCCACCCCCATGCTTCACAGTAGGTATGGTGTTCTTTCTCCTTCAAACACGACAAGTTGAGTTTTTACCAAAAAGTACTATTTTGGTTTCATCTGACCATATGAAATTCTCCCAATCCTCTTCTGGATCATCCAAATGCTCTCTAGCAAACTTCAGACGGGCCTGGACATGTACTGGCTTAAGCAGGGGGACACGTCTGGCACTGCAGGATTTTAGTCCCTGGTGGCATAGTGTGTTACTGATGGTAGCCTTTGTTACTTTGGTCCCAGCTCTCTGCAAGCCATTCACTAGGTCCCCCCGTGTGGTTCTGGGATTTTTGCTTACCGTTCTCGTGATCATTTTGACCCCATGGGGTGAGATCTTGCGTGGAGCCCCAGATTGAGGGAGATTATCAGTGGTCTTGTATGTCTTCCATTTTCTAATAATTGCTCCCACAGTTGATTTCTTCACACCAAGCTTCTTACCTATTGCAGATTCAGTCTTCCCAGCCTGGTGCAGGTCTACAATTTTGTTTCTGGTGTCCTTTGACAGCTCTTTGGTCTTGGCCATAGTGGAGTTTGGAGTCTGACTGTTTGAGGTTGTGGACAGGTGTCTTTTATACTGATAATGAGTTCAAACAGGTGCCATTAATACAGGTAACGAGTGGAGGACAGAGGAGCCTCTTAAAGAAGAAGCTACAGGTCTGTGAGAGCCAGGAATCTTGCTTGTTTGTAGGTGACCAAATACTTATTTTACCGAGGAATTTACCAATTAATTCATTAAAAATCCTTCAATGTGATTTTCTGGATTTTTTTTTCTCATTTTGTCTCTCATAGTTGAGGTATACCTATGATGAAAATTGGAGACCTCTCTCATCTTTTAAGTGGGAGAACTTCCACAATTGGTGGCTGACTAAATACTTTTTGCCCCACTGTATAGGTAGGAGAAAGGAGAGGGAGGATGAGGATAAAGGGACAGAACGGGACAGTCCTGATAATCACAGCTTATCTGGGGAAATGTCACAGACGCTCTGGAGACATGGGATCGTGGAGACATGCACATGAGGTCCATAAAACTAACAGAATGTCTGTATACCTAATCTATACAAGCTGACCTATACAGCCTGAGGAGTTCCTGTGCATTCCTGTGACCCGAAACAGGACATGTCAAAGAGATTATAAAAGTGGCTTAGATCATTCCTTATGCATGTACTGATCCTGTACTGATCTTCATTCTGAGCTCTCTGAAATTGCTCACAGAAACATGCCAAGAATATATGAACTTATTCCACGTGCAATGCACATATAAACATTGAACATGGCATATGAAAGGTATGATACTTCTCAAATGTAATAATACATTATTAATATCAATAATAATGTAGATAATATGGAATTTTTCTATCATATATCATATTGAGTATTGCTGACTATATGTAGATACTGTATATACAGTATATTTTCTGCATCAACAGTGAACAATACATGTATTCATGTAGTATTGCCCTGGGAATTTTGACAAACTTTTATACGTTTTGCAGATCTGTCTTGACTTATGTGTTGTTACCACCAAGTGACATAAATTAAATACAGAGATTGGAAAAGCTGTCTTAGAACAATCCAGCAGTTTGAGAAATCACTTTTGGTTTGATGTAAGTCTGCCAACAGAAGTATGAACCATAAAGCAGTTTGTGTTAAAATGTTAAATCCCATTAAACCCTAACTCAGGGGTGTCCAATCATGTGCCATGGAGGGCCAAGACCCTGCAGGATCTCTCTTCTATCCCATTATTAGGAAATACAGATGCCAATATGGCCCAGAATTCCTCCATATACTGGTACTATCACAAAAGTGTGCAGTGTCTTCTGCACTGGCACATCCAACAATACAGTCTTCAGCAAATAATTGTTTTGGTTACTTTTTCTTAAAAATGAGCCATTATTTTCAAAGTCACTGATAAATGATCTGTACAGTTGACTCTTTTCACACCCGTGTCTTAACAGACAAAATAGAAAATCATGATGCAAACACATAAGTTACTAAATTGTTTATTACAATCAGCAGCAAATTCCAGATTATTTAGAATGTGCAAAATTCAAACTGTAAAAAAAAAAAAAAGAAATTGGAATGGGTCACACATGCCGACCACGCTGCTTCACTGAGCAGCAACTGGTCCCTCGCACTGGTCCCGGTTCAGCAGATCTTCAGCCTGCATCTCTGTAAATAGTGAGGCAAGGTCCTGTTTGGGTGTATCATTTTTCTCTTGCCTAGATGAAAGACAGAAATGGGTGGTGGATAATTAAAGCAAGTTTAAAACATATTTGAGAAATAACACTTATCAATAAATGTTTAGCCACCGCTGTGTCGCCCTGGTTTAAAGTGTGGGTGGTGTTTTGTGCTTGTATTGCTAAAATATAAAAGGAAGCAGTACAGTGGATCTCAAATATTTGTAATGTGTTCTTTTACTGGATGAGTTTAAAGACGAAATACTATAAACTACACATATAAACTAAATTCTAATGGTGGCTGAACAACTCCCATTCCCCAAAGTGCAAGATACACTATTATGACTATAACTCATAAAGGATCAAAGAAGTGATCTGATAAAAAAATAAATAAATAAATAAACAAGTGGTTTATTTTATGGTGACTAATATTGGATGTGCCATTCATTTTCATTTACTCTGTATTTAATATTCACACAATCAAATCTCAGTTCGGTCCCTTTCATATTAAGTGGAAATTGTGCTACTTTAAATTTGGCACTTTACCTATACTTTAACTTAAAAAGCAAAAGATTTAACTATAAATAACAAGATGTCATTGTAGTGTCGTGCCAAACGTAGATATTCAGAGTAGATCCTGGTTGGATTCTACAACGAAAATACACACAACTTAAGTACATGCACAGCACGAAATTGCAACATGTAAAAAAAGACCTTTTTTTTTTTTTTTACCAGGATTACAACTAGCTTATTTCATCAGATATTGTCAACACAAAGGCAACATACAAGGACAGATGTAGGATTGATGGCCAACTAGCTATGTCATTGTTTAAACACGAGCAAGTTGTCGTCTGTCCAAACTGATAACTTTCCACTGCTGGGATAAATAACGTAAAAGATGCATATCACATCACTCACCGTCCTCTATATCCTAATATCACGGCTTCAACTGCTGCAGTTGGGTGCTCCCACGGCCATACATTCAATTCAGTTCAGGCAGCTCTGTCTACTTCCCAGGGTGGCTCCGTCTGCTTCCCTCTGGATTCTCTCATCAGCCGAAACACACAGAAAACTCTGCTGGACCGCGGTGTTGATTTCTGTGAAGCCATTCTGTCGTTGTTGTTTATATTATATCACTTGGTGGCTGGCTCACAGATGAATCTTTGCAAATGGTAGCTCGCTAGTGACTCTGGAAAGTCAGTGTTACGCCCACTCTGATGACGTTACGCCCGGACCAATCAGTGGCCTGCAGTGTTTTTACGTCACTGGCATGGTACACATCGAACCACAATCTAGCGGTTCTAAAAAAAGGGGAACTGTTCTGAAAAATCGGAACTGAAAACCGTTAACAGTCCCTAATGGAAAAGCGGACAAACCGTACCGGACTGACCCTAGAGGAAAAGGGCCTGTATTAACCAAAAGAACAAAGAATCCAAAAACTGTGCAGACAAGACAAAAATGCAAACGAGGATCACATACAAGGTAGCCACTCCAGAGCTGGAATGGCTCTGGAGGAAATAGGGAGAAAAACTTACTGAGGGAGGAAGTCCAGTAATGTCAGACAATGTAACCATACAGCCGCAGTGAAGTAATGATAAGGCAGTCTTTAAATAGAAGGCAACAAATGAGCAGCAGGTGCGGGAGCTGAGCTGGCAGGTGACCTAATTGCATAACTGCTCACAGCTGGGCTGGCAGGAGAACAGACGGTGAGCAGCTAGAGGAGGTGTCTGGAGAGGAGAGGACACGTGTAAACAAACCAGAATATACACAGAAAACTGACAGCATAATAATAACAGACATGCAAAACTCAAAAATAAATTGAGTCTGAGCTCAGAGGGAATAATTGAGCTCAGACTCATGACATTCTCTAACCCATATTCTCTTTTAAAATCATCGGAACACTTCACAGATCCATTCTGTACAAGGCAGCAATATGCTGTCAAACCTTTTCCTGTCCACACTTTAAATCTAGTATCCATTCTGTTTGGTGTAAAGTCTACATCAAAAGCACCCCATCGTAATATTTTCTCTGCACCCTTTAAGTTATGCTTTCTGAGTATTTTCAGCCAGATTTTCATAGTCATTTTTATCCAGGGATTGTTTTTATTCCCAAGATTCTGTCAGTTTTCTGTCTGCTATTGCTGCTTGGATAGGTGGTCCTTCAGATCTTCCCTCTTCTGTTTTTTTTTCCACCTTGCTATAAACTGTGGGTTATATAGCTCTAGATACCAGTGATCTTAATTGAGTGGTATAGTAGTAATTTCTTAAGTCTGGCAAGGCCATCCCCCCTTTATCTTTTGATAATTGCATTACTTTTGTATTTAATTCTTGTTTGTTGTTTATTTGCCCCTCCAAATATACAGTAGTGAGAAATTAATTTATGACATTCAATAAATTGTTGATCACTTATGCCAGTTGGCAGTTAAAGGAAAAGATTTAATAAGATAAGATAAGATAAGATAAGCCTTTATTAGTCCCACAACGGGGAAATTCCAGGATTGCAACAGCACAGGGATAGCAACACTCAGAGCAACAATCAGAAGGCAAGAAAAAAAAGCAAGCAAGCAAGAGCAGCTAATATACATATGTACATATTACTATAAAATATATATATACACACACACAGACACACAGTGCAGAGCATTGTAGCTGGATGGAATAAATATATGAATATATAAACAAACAGTGCGGAGCATTGTAGCTAGATGGAATAAATATGTAGATATATAAACACCCACAGTACGGAGCATTGCAGCTAGGTGGAATAAATATGTGAATATATAAACACACACAGTGCGGAGCAATGTAGCTAGATGGAATAATATGTAGATATATAAACACACAGTGCGGAGCATTGTAGCTAGATGGAATAAATATATAGATATATAAATATAAACACACCCAGTGCGGAGCATTGTAGCTAGATGGAATAAATATGTAAATATATAAACACACAGTGCAGAGCATTGTTGCTAGATGGGATGAAACAGCATAACCATCTACTTAGTTATCCTACATGGTATGATTATGTGCCCATACATATTCTCACCCTCCATAGCGACCGGTATTTTCCTAGTTGTATGCCGGAGGGGACCATTGTGTAAGTCTATTGCATCTTTTGCATTCAAAAAACTATTAGTTTGTTACGTCTTTTTGCTATCTCTGCGAGCAGCCCTGCTTAGGTTGTACAGTCTACTGACTTAGATAAATACAGATGAACACTGACTATGAAACACAGAGTGAGGAAACTCAAACTCTAAAAATATGTCACTATGCTGAACATAAACCACAAGAGATGGAGAATGATATTGATCCTGATAACCACTTTTTCAATAATATTCATAACCACTGTGAATATTACACTGAAAAGCAATTCAAAAGTCAAGTGCAATTAGATGGTAAACTGTCAATAATACACTTCAATAGCAGAAGTCTTAACAAAAACTTCTCACAGATTCAGGACTATTTAAAACAGCTAAACAGAAAATTCACAGCTATAGCAGTCTCTGAAACCTGGCTTAATGAAGACCAGGCTCCCCTGATGGCAATAGAGGGATATCAGATGTTTAACATTAACAGATCTCAAAAAAAGGGTGGTGGTGTTGCACTGTATATTGATGACCTATATAGATGTAAGCTTGTAAATGAAATGTCCTCAGCACTACCAGGGATTCTGGAATGTGTTACTGTTGAGATTGACCTAGACAAAACAAAAAATCTAATCATAAGCTGCATATACAGAATGCCGGGAACTTGCATTGAGACATTCAGAGATAAATTAGTCGAGCTGTACAATAATATTACTAGTAAGAAAATGGTAGCAATTTGTGGAGATTTCAATATTGATCTACTTAATCCACATCAACAAAATGTAGTTACAGAGTTCACGAACTCTATGTACAGCATGAGTCTATATCCCACAATAACACATCTCAGTAGAATCACAGTTCACTCTGCTACACTTATTGACAACCTGTTTGTCAATGTTCTCGACAAGAAAATAGAAAGTGGATTATTGATAAATGATATAAGCGACCACTTGCCAATCTTTGCACTTATCCATGGCCACACGGGGCCCAACCCAGAAAAAATCTCAAAATCGTTCAGACACAAATCACCAAACGCAATCAGTTCTTTTAAAGAGGACTTGCTGAAGCAAGACTGGACAGAAGTCTATGTATCAGATGTAAATGAAGCCTATGACACATTTATAAACATTGTAACCACTCTTCATGAAAAAAACTGCCCATTAGTTAAAAAAAAGCTTAAACACAAATTTACTGACAAACCATGGCTAACCAAAGGACTACAAAAGGCGTGTAAAAAGAAAAATTTATTATATAAAGCTTTTATAAAGAAAAGGACAAAAGAAGCAGAGCAGCGGTATAAAACATACAAAAATAAGTTAACATATATAATAAGATGTAGTAAAAGAGACTATTACAGTAAAGAACTGGAAAAAAACAAAGACAATATTAAAAATACATGGACAATAATCAACAGTATCCTTGGAAATAAAAGCAGAAATACCAGCTACCCAACTAACATTCCAAAAAATAATAAATCGACTCCGAATGTGAATATAGCTTCACCTGCAGATGAATTTAATAATTTTTTTGTTAACATTGGACCTAAACTGGCCCGAGAAATACCCACTACGGTGCCAACAGGTGATTCAATATGCAATAACACTGCTGTAAAAGACACCATCTTCATAAAGAACACAGACGAAAGAGAGGTCATTGAAATTGTTAAATCGTTCAAAAGTAAAACATCTACTGACTGCGATGGTATTGATATGCTACTAGTCAAAACTGTTATCGAATGCATAGTGAAACCACTGACGTATATCTGTAACCTGTCTCTCCAATCAGGTATATTTCCCAATGCAATGAAAATAGCTAAAGTAATTCCGATTTACAAGACAGGCGACAGAGGGGAACTCTCCAACTACAGACCAATTTCACTATTACCGCAATTTTCCAAGATACTTGAAAAAATATTCTATGAGAGAATTGACAACTTCATACTGAAGAATGATTTATTGTGTGAGCAGCAATATGGGTTCAGACACAAAAGGACAACAGCATATGCCTTAATGGAATTTACAGAAAAAATATCAACAGCCATTGAAAATAAAGAGTATTCAGTTGGAGTATTCCTGGATCTTAAAAAAGCATTTGATACAGTAGATCACAATCTATTATTAAAGAAACTACAAAATTGTGGTATTAGAGGGGTAGCACTGTCCTGGTTAAGAAGTTACTTAAAGAATAGATATCAGTTTGTATGTGTTAACAACAAAAACTCAGAGCTACTGAAGGTCACCTGTGGAGTCCCACAGGGTTCAGTTTTGGGACCATTATTATTCAATATGTATATAAATGATATATGTAAAGTTTCAGAAAAAATGGACTTAATATTGTTTGCTGATGACACTAACCTGCTATGCAGTGGAAACAATTTGGAACAACTTCTGGATACACTCGGAAAGGAATTAGGAAAGCTGAAACTGTGGTTTGATTCAAACAAATTAACGCTCAATTTAAGCAAGACAAAATTTATAGTCTTTAACAACCATCACAACTACCCAGTACCCAAACTCAGTGTAAATGGTGTAGAGATTGAAAGGGTATCCGAAACTAAATTCCTTGGAGTAATAATTGATAACAAACTGTGTTGGAAGCCACATATTAATTATATAAAAGGTAAAGTATCCAAATCAATTGCAATATTACACAGAGTGAAAAATTTGCTGAATCAACCCACACTATACACCTTGTATCATTCATTAATACTCCCATACATGACATATTGTAATGAAGTATGGGGAAATACATATAAAACAAACATATATCCACTCTTTATGCTTCAAAAGAGAGCTATTAGAATAATCAACAAAGCAGCTTACAGGGAACCAACAAACCCACTTTTTCTTAAACAAAAAACTCTCAAGTTGAAAGATCTGATCAACTTTAAAACCGCAATAATAATGTTCAAAGTGAAGAATCTATCACTGCCCGCAAATATCCAAAAGTTGTTCCAAACAAGGGAGAAACGATATCACTTCAGAGGAACATGTATATTTCAAAAGCCTACAGTGAGAACAACTACCAAGCAACACTGTATTTCAGTGCAAGGTGTCAGATTATGGAACGATTTTGGACCTGAATTAAAATCATGTACAAAGCTTGGACAATTTAAACAAAAACTAAAGGAAGAAATACTCCAAACATATTTACAAGACGACATGTAAACTCACATAAGGATTGACATTTCCAGCCTGTGTTGTGTTATAGCTTAGTTTTTCTTTTTTCTCTGTGACACTATGTCTTAGATTTGTTTTTGAATAGTAACCGCTTAACTTAGACTAGCTCAGTTTTCTTTTTCTCTCAGTCATATTTTGTCTTAGCCTTGTTTTAAATTGTAATCGCTCTTGTCTTGTTTTCTCTTTTTCTCCTTTGAATTCTTGGATGGAATATGGGTGGGCAATATAAGCTGCGGCTTCAGCCATCACCCATTTCGGATAACTCACGTGGAATTGTATAGTAGAAGGAGTCTTTGTCTAATTTGAACTTGTTGTTATACAGTTTCTTTTAACCTGTAATGTACTATCCGAAATAAATAAATTCATTCATTCATTCATTCATTCATTCATTCAGTCTGACAGCCGTTGGTAGGAAGGACCTGCGAAACCTCTCGGTTGTGCACCTGGGATGATGTAGTCTGCTGCTAAATGAGCTCCTCAGTGCATTCAGTATGTCCTGCATAGGGTGGAACTCGGACTCCAGCAGAGATGACAGTTTAGCCACCGTCCTTCTCTCTCCTATCTCCTCCACTGGATCAAGGCACTGCCCCAGGACAGAGCTAGCTTTCTTGATCAGTTTGTTCAGTCTCTTCCTATCGGCTGCAGTAATGCCACTGCCCCAGCAGACCACTCCAAAAGTGATGGCTGATGCCACCACCGTGGCAAAATTACCATTTTGACTGATCTGTTCCTGGAGGTTAAGCTAAGAAAAGGTAAGTGATTCAATCTGGAGATGTCTGACTTGATTTTAATGTCGAGGGGGGGGCATAATTGGCTTCAAAGAATTTTGTGGTATCTTGGGTAAAATTGATTCCTAGATACTTCATTGTGTTCTTGTTGCAATTTAGTTTGTATTTACTTTGGAAATTATTTGCTGGATCAAAATTAAAAGCCATAGTCTGGGTTTTCTGGATATTTATCTTGTAGCCTGATAGCTGATCAAACACCCAATGATGACATTCATGATAGTTATGATGTGGAGGGCTGTGATAAGTATATTAATACATTATCTGCAAACAAGGATATTTTGTGTTCATGTCCTGCCATATTTATAACCTTAATGTATTTATTTTGTCTTAACAAACTGACTGGGTGGCTCTGTAAATAGGGCAAAGAGGAGGGGGGAACAGGGGCACCCCTGTCTACATGAACGCTCCATGGTAAATTGGTTTGAAAGGCTACCATTTATTGTAATTGTTGCTATTGGACTGTTGTATATAGCTTTGAAGGTCTTGATAACGGTGGGATGCAAATTGAATTTGTTCAACACCTTTTACAGGAAGTTCCATTTTACAGAGTCAAATGCCTTCTCTGCATCTAATAGGAGTCATTATCTTACATTGAAAATATGTGCAAATCATGTTAACACAGCCAATGTAAGACTTCACAATAAATACACACAAAATGAGCCACTCAATGCATATCTACAGCAGGGAAAATAAGTATTGAACATGTCAACATTTTTCTAATTAAACATACACTACCGTTCAAAAGTTTGGGGTCACTTAGAAATTTCCTTATTTTTGAAAGAAAGGCACTTTTTTCAATGACGATAACTTTAAACTAATCAGAAATACACTCTGTACATTGCTAATGTGGTAAATGACCATTATAGCTGCAAATGTCTGGTTTTTGGTGCAATATCTACATAGGTGTATAGAGGCCCATTTCCAGCAACTATCACTCCAGTGTTCTAATGGTACAATGTGTTTGCTCATTGCGTCAGAAGGCTAATGGATGATTAGAAAACCCTTGTGCAATCATGTTAGGTCTGCAATGCTGTAATTGCTGCAAATGGAGGATTCTTTGACGAAAGCAAAGTTTGAAGGAAAAAATTATTATTTCAAATACAAATCATTATTTCTAACCTTGTCAATGTCTTGACTATATTTTCTATTCATTTTACAACTCATGGTGGTAAATAAGTGTGACTTTTCAAGGAAAACACAAAATAATTGTCTGGGTGACCCCAAACTTTTGAACGGTAGTGTATTTCTGATGGAGTCATTGGCCTGAGATTTTCACCAGACATCAATAACAACCCAAGTAATCCATACATACAAAGAAATCAAAGCAACTGTGTTCACAAAATAAGTTATACTTAATAAAGTGGAATGACACAGGGAGTAAGTATTGAGCACACGTGGTGAAATTAATTTAATATTTAGTAGAAAAGCTGGTTGCCAACCGCCAATCAAGAAGAAGCTTCCAGACACCTCCTGTATGGAGAAACTAGGTGCAAGCATTGTTCAGGAGTAATTTTAACCCATTCTTCCACACAAACTGTCTTCAAATCTTGAAGGTTCCGTGGGTGTCTTCTGTGAACTCTGATCTTCAGTTCATTCCATAGATTTCCAATTGGATTCAGGTCAGGTGACTGACTGGGCCATTCTAGCAGCTTTATTTTCCTTCTCTGCAGCCAGTTTCCTTGGCTGTGCGTTTGGGATCATTGTCTTGCTGAAATGTCCACCCTCATTTCATCTTCAGCATCTTGGCAAATGGCAACAGTTTCTTATCAAGGATGTCTTTGTACATTTGTCCATTCATCTTTCTTTCATTTATATGAAGTCTGCCTGTACAATGTGCTGAAAAACACCCGCACACCATGATGGCCCTACCTCCAAACTTCACTGTTGGTATGGTGGTTTTGGGCTGATGTGCAGTGCCATTTCTCCTCCAACCATGCTGTGTGTTGTGGCATCCAAAAAGTTCAATTTTGGTCTCATCTGACCAAACTATATTCTCCCAGTATTTTACTGGCTTGCCCAAATGTTGTGCAGCAAACATTAAATGAGCTTCAACATGCTTCTTCTTCTTCAGCAATGGAGTCTTGCAAGGTGAGCGGGCATACAGCCCATGTTGGTTGAGTGCATTACTTATTGTTTTCTTTGAAACAGCAGTACCCGCTTACTCCAGATCTTTCTGGAACTCTCCACGAGTGGTTTTTGGCTCTTGGATAACTCTTCTGATAATTCTTTTGACTCCTCTGTCAGAAATCTTGCGAGGAGCTCCTGGCCGTGGCCGGTTTATGGTAAAATGATGTTCTTTCCACTTCCGAATCATGGCTCCAACAGTGCTCACTGGAACATTCAGCAGTTTAGAAATGTGCCTGTAACTATCCATCCATCTTCTACCACTTTTCCGGAGGTCCAGGTCACGGAGGCAGCAGTTCAAGCAGAGAAGCCCAGACTTCCTTCTCCCCAGCCACCTGCTTCCGCTCTTCAGAGAGGATACCAAGGCGTTCCCAGACGAGCTGGGAGACATAGTCTCTCCAGCGAGTCCTGGGTCTGCCCCGGGGTCTCCTCCCAGAGGGACGTGCCCGAAACACCTCAAGTGGGAGGCATCCAGGAGGCATCCTGATCAGATGCCCATACCACCTCAGATGGCTCCTTTCAATGTGGAGGAGCAGCGGTTCTACTCTGAGCCTCTCCCGGATGACTGAGCTCCTCACTCTATTTCTGAGGGTGAGTCAAGCAATCCTACGAAGAAAGCTTATTTCAACCACTTGTATTTGCTATCTCAATTCTTTCGATCATTACCCAAAGCTCATGACAATAGGTGAGGGTAGGAACGTAGATTGACCAGTAAATCGACAGCTTTGCCTTAGAGCTCCACTCCCTCTTCACCACAACAGATCGGTACAACATCCGCATCACTGCAGATGCTGCTCCGATCCGTCTGTCAAACTCTTGCTCCATTCTCCCCTCAATCGTGAATAAGACCCAAAGATACTTAAAACTCCTCCACTTGGGGCAGGAGCTTGTTCCCAACCCGGAGAGGACAATCCACCTTTTTCCAGCTGAGAATCATGGACTCAGACTTGGAGGTACTGATTCTCACCCCAGGTTCAGGTTCAGGTTACTTTATTTGTACCCGTAGGTAGATTTGTTTTGCAGTCTGGTGACATCCATATTTACAAGCCACAAATTACATTCAACATAGACACAGACACAGGCACATATGAAGCTGACAATAAACATGATAAGAATACTCAAGGCTTCATCAATCAGGGCATAAAAAGACAAACAGATGGGAGAAAAAAACAGAGGTAAGAGAGAAGGGTCATATTAAAAGTTAAAAACTAGTCAAAGAGGTTAAAAACTTAAAGGTCTAAAACCCAATAAAATATTTAGAACCCAAGTGACATCCTACAAAAATAAGTAAATATAAAATGGAGTTAATAAATAGGTACCTAAATTATGTGCAATATATTGTTACAGCTTGTTCAACTCTTTGACAGCAGCAGGGACAAAGCTGTTTTTGTAGCACTGGGTTCTACTTTTTAGGACAGCAAACCTCCGTCTTGAGGGAAGAAGCTGAAAGTGGCAGTGCAAAGGGTGGGAGTCATCATTTAAAATGGAGGTAGCCATCCTCTGTACTTGTCTGGTGTACAGGGATGTCAGGCTCAGCTGTGGCTCACCAAGCAAACGACTGGACCATCTAACTACCTGATCCAAGGATTTCCTCTGTTTCAGTTTTATCTAACCAAACCATGACACTAAAGAAAAGGATAAAACAGATTCAATAAAAGCCCGATAAAACATTGTCATTCTGGTTCGGTCAACTTGGAAGCGTGCAAGTTTTCTCAAGCAATGCAAATGTTGCTGACCCTTTTTGCAAACCCTTTCACAGTTCTCTTCAAAGTTTAAATTACTATCAATAATCGTCCCAAGACATTTGTAGGATTGTACACATTCGGTGGTCTGGCCTTTTAGTACGGTGACTTTGTGCCTAGGATTTTTCCTCCTAAAGTCAATAATCATGTCTTTAGTTTTTGTCGTATTCAGCTGCAGGTAGGAATCCTCAGACCAGTGAACAAAATCATCAACTACTGGGCCGTGGCCACTCTCACCATCCTGGAGGAGACTGACAATAACTGAGTCATCAGCATACTTTATAATGTGTCTGTTGTCATGTCTGCTCCGACACATCTTTGTGTACAGGATGAAGAGTAGTGGTGACAACACACACCCCTGAGGAGAGCCAGTAGAAGAGCACTTTAGGTCAGACAATGTACCATTGATCCTTACTCTCTGCGTCGTGTTGGTTAAGAAATCCAGAATCCAACCCACCAGGTTATTGCTCAGTTGCTTCACACTCGGCAGCAAACCGTCCCAGTAAGACCTGTAGGTCATTGCTGGATGAAGCCAACAGGACAACATCATCTGCAAACAACAGACATGAGATCCTGTGGTTACCAAGCATGACACCCTCCATTCCCTGGCTGCACCTAGAAAGCCTATCCATAAAAATTATGAACAGGATCGGTGACAAAGGGCAGCCCTGTCGGAGTCCAACTCTCACTGGGAATGAGTCCGACCGAGTGTTGGCAATATGAACCAAACTCTCACAACGGTCATACAGAGACCGAATAGCTCGTAACAACAACCCCAATACCCCATACTCCCGAAACACCCCCCAGAAAAAACCACGAGGGACACAGTTGAATGCCTTATCCAAGTCCACAAAACACATGTAAACTGGTTGGGCAAACTCCCACAAACCCTCAAGGATTCTCGAGATGGTAAGAGCTGGTCTGATGTGCCACGGCCAGGACGAAAACCACATTGCGCCTCCTGAATCCGAGGTTTGCCTGTAACCAATGCCATCATTATGTTTTGCAATAATAAGCTTGTGAAGGTCTAAAGAGAGCTCTTTGCTTCTACCCATCATGAGTTCTTTGTGGTGTGACAATCTGATATTCACAGACCTTTTTAAAGGCTATCATTTAGGACTTAAGCGGTTGAAATTAATTTGCACTGATAGGGGATGGGATGGCTTCCTAACTTCTGATGGATTTCAGCTGGTTTCTTGGCTTTCTATGCCTTTTTGCACCTCTTTTTCTTCATGTGTTCAATACTTATTCTCTGTGTTATTCCACTACATTAAAGATAACTTGTTTTATGAACACGGTTATCTTGATTTCTTTGTATGTATGGATTACTTGGGTAGTTACTGATATGTGGTGAAAATCTCAGGTCAATGGCTCCATCAGAAATATGTTTAATGAGAAAAATGTTGATGTGTTCAATACTTATTTTCCCAGCTATATCTGTCAATTGCTGGATTTTTGGTTGTTTTTAGACCTACCTGCAATAGGCAGTTTATTATTTTTTAATGAGGGGGATAGGGGGTATTCATCGTTTTAGGCTTCAAATGCATAAATGTAAATTAGGTACAAATTTGCAAGAATAAAGGTACAAATATATGAACAAATATGCCACTTTAGAATTTAATTACACTGAATAACAATCTAACCTGCATCCAAATGAGCACTGCAAATTTCTGAGAAATAAAACGAAAACTTACAGGATAAAAAGTTGTACATTTTTAAAAAAAAAGTCACACATTTCTGCAATAGACTGATGATCTGTCCAGAGTCCAGAATCTGTCCCTGCCTCTTGACCAAAGATGCTGGCATAGGCTCCAGCACCCCCGTGACCCGAAAAGGATTAAGTGGTAGAAAATGGATGGACGGATGGAAAGTCAGGCATTTATGAGGAAAAAAGGCAAATTTTTGAGAAAAAAAGTTGAAAACTAGCAGGAAAAAATTGCCAATTTACAAGAAAATAATTGCTAATTTATGAGAAAAAGTTGCAAATTTTTTAGAAAAAAGTTGGAAATTTTTTGCGTTTGAGAAAAAAGTTTGCTTTTGAGAAAAAATTTGCTAATTTTTTCAATATGCAACTTTTTTCTCATGAATCTGACTTTTTTTCTTGTAAATTTGGAACTTTTTCTCCTAAATTTGTGACTTTTTTCTCATTAGTAAGCAACTTTATTTTCTTAAACTTGCACCTTTTCTCCATACATTTTCACTTTTATCATAAATTTGTGACTTTTTTATTTTGAATTAGCATTTTTTAACATATTTTTGCACCTTTATCCTTGCAAATTTGTACTTAATTTACATGTATACTCTTGTACCTTATGGTACATTTGTGAATACAAAGGTGTCATGAACCTGGGTTTGATAGTTTCAAACCTGGTTCTGACTTACGGTTATTTTGCCCTAATTTCCACCAGACGCTTCAGGGAGCTTTTGGCCTTCGCTCCCTGACAGCTCGAGCATGCCATGCCCCCTCCTCCTGTCAAGTGCCATCAGCTGTGCTTCATTAGGGGTGTTTCCACACACACACACACACACACACACACACACACACACACACACACACACACACACACACACATTCCATTCATTCCCATTCACACGCTCATACACTCATTCATACACACTGGGTTTAATTATGTTCAGCCCATGTTTCCTCACACCGGCAATCTCTTTCCTCGTTGGCATCATGATTATAAATATGCTGCATTTGTGGAAAGAGATTGTCGGAGCATTCACCCTCATTCGTGGCAGCATGTTCCTCCATGGATGTGACACCATTACCTTCGTGTAGTCAGCCGGACATTTACAGACGGTTAATCCCTGGGTGTTAGCGGCTGGCCCTCCTCTCTTCCTCATCTACCAGACTACATGGACAGCTTCGGATTGTTCCAGCCATAAGTGTATATTTTGCCTTTCTCTTGTGCTCATCATGAAGGTCATGATGAAGACCCTGGAGAGACTGCTCCTTGCTCACCTCCGCCCCCTGGTGGGACCAGCGATGGATCCACTCCAGTTCGCCTACCAGCATAGCATTGGAGTGGAGGATGCAGTGATCTTCCTCCTTCACCGTTCTCTGTCCCACCTGGAGAAGCCCGGGAATGTGATGAGGATCATGTTCTTTGACTTCTCCAGTGCTTTCAACACCATCCAACCGATGATCCTGAAGGACAAGCTGCTGTGCGCAGGGGTGGACCAGCACCTGTCATCATGGATCCTGGACTACCTCACTAACCGGCCACAGTTTGTATGAACCCGGGACTGTGTGTCCGACACGATCATCGGTAGCACAGGGGCCCCCCCAGGGAACGGTTTTGGCTCCCTTCCTGTTCACCCTTTATACTGCGGACTTCTCACACAACACAACACACTGCCATCTACAGAAGTTCTCTGACGACTCTGCGATCGTCGGCCTCATCTCCAACGGAGATGAAGCTGAGTACAGAGGACTTTTCCAGGACTTCGTGGACTGGTGCCATCAGAACTGCCTCCAGATCAACGCGAGGAAAACTAAGGAGCTGGTGGTGGACTGCCGCAGGCAAGGACAACCCCTCACAGCACCAGTAAACATACAGGGAACAGACATTGAGATGGTGATATCCTACAAGTACCTGGGTGTTCATCTGAACAATAAACTAGACTGGTCACACAATACCGATGTACTCTACAAGAAGGGACAGTGCAGGCTGTTCCTGCTGAGGAGACTCAGGTCTTTTGGTGTACAAGGGGTGCTGCTGAAGACATTCTATGACACGGTGGTGGCATCAGCCATCACTTTTGGAGTGGTCTGCTGGGGCAGTGGCATTACAGCAGCCGATAGGAAGAGACTGAACAAACTGATGAAGAAAGCTAGCTCTGTCCTGGGGAAACGCCCTGACCCAGTGGAGGAGATAGGAGAGAGAAGGATGGTGGCTAAACTGTCATCTCTGCTGGAGTCCGAGTCCCACCCTATGCAGGACATACTGAACGCACTGAGGAGCTCATTTAGCAGCAGACTACATCATCCTAGGTGCACAACCGAGAGGTTTCGCAGGTCCTTCCTACCTATGGCTGTCAGGCTGTATAACCTAAGCAAGGCTGCTCGCAGAGATGGCAAAAAAACGTGACAACCTTAATAGTATTGAATGCAAAAGACACAATAGACTTACACAATGGTCCCCTCCAGTATACAACTAGGACAAAATCAGTCGCTACGGAGGGTGACAATATGTATGGGTACATATTCATGCTATGTAAGATAGCTAAGTAGACGGTTATGCTGTTTATTCCATCTAGCTACAATGCTCCGCACTGTGTGTATATATATTTATATATTTATGTGTACATATGTACGTATATTCGCTGCTCTTGTTTTCTTGTCTTCTTGATTGTTGCTCTGAGTGTTGCTGTCCCTGTACTGTTGCAATCCTGGAATTTCCCCATTGTGGGACTAATAAAGGCTTATCTTATCTTATCTTATCTTATTTTATCTTATCTTATCATCGTAACAGCGGCACTAGGCATTCCCCCTCCCCGGCTGTTTAACATCCGGGTAGCTTCCCTGTATGTCTGGTCGCCCAAATTCATCATTTCAACTGTCTGTATTTTCATGGTTGACTGAACTTATTTAGCGGGAATTCATGTTAATAAATGGCACATTCTACTCCAGCAATTGAGTTTTCTATTCCTTCTCTCGTGCGCCGCGTTATGGCGCACGGGGATTTATGACAGAATGCTCCAACCCAACAGAAAAAAACTCAGCAGAGTAGACGTGCGTCTTTTCTTCCTTCACCCCTTTTTTTCCCTTTCTCACTGATTACCGATGGGATGATCTGGACGGACAAGGAGCAGAGAGCCCAGGATTTATGACAAAAGGGAACTGTCTGGTTTACAGCACACAGCAGCTGTGCGGATCGCAGTCTGTCTGCGCCACTGCTCATCAGCAGAGAAAAGCAAAAACAGTGAGTCAAGTCTGATTGATCTGTGTCCATGAGCCGCAGCAGAACATTTCCATGCAGCCCTTCCCTAATCTGCATTCTGTAGCCAAGGTGACTCAAAGGTGGACACGAAACCCCCTCAGGCCTCAGAGGTCAACCACGGTGACGATGACGGCTTTTAAGGTGTTTAGCCAACTGAAAACAACAATGCATAAAGGAGTGACACACTTTGCCCTTTCAAGTGGTGTTTGGATCCAAATGTATCAATTTCTTATTTAATTAATATGCAATTCCTCTTTTTTCTCTATAACTGGATTTTGTGATAAATGTTTAGAATTCTTTTTCTTAAGTGTGTGGCTTTTCTCATCTGTTATATTTACATGTATTTTACTTACGTATACTTACATGTGTTCATGGGCGGTTATGTCATGTCACTGTTGGGAGGGGGACAATAAGCAGAACATTTTCTCCAGAGTTAAGATTGAAGGGGGCACTATAGGTAGTCGGGCTGATGCAAGATGGTGTTTGGGAGCCCCTCTTTTTGTAACAAGAGTTCAAACCCTTTAAAACAAAAACTTATTTAAAATGAGCTTGAGTCATTGTCTGGACCAGGAGTTGGCAACCTTTGCCAACTGAGGAGCCATTTTGCCCATCTCTGACTAAAAGAGAAGTTGCTGAGGGCCGCAACGGCAATTTGACCTTTAAAATAAAAATGATATCGCTTATAAAGTTTTTTATATACATAGCTCTGATTATTATAGGGCATTAGTGAATTCATACTACAACAGTGGGAAAAAAAGTCAAGCTTTATATATAGCTTCATTCTTGAAATAAAAGTTTTGCAAATAGGTTATTGAGCAGGAATTCAAGGACTGTTTCTCATTTTTAAGGACAAGGTGATGATTTTAGATAATCACATTTAAGTCTTTTTATGGACCTGTAGACACTAATGAGGCGACTGTTTTTCTCCTTGTGTTCTTGTACAGAAAGTCTCTCCACATAACAGCCATACATGAACACAAATGAATTTGTCCACACAGAATTAAACTCTATTTTCCTCTGTGATTGTACTTTTTCTGGATCTGTTCATGTCTAAAAACAGGAAGCTGCTGCTCTCTATGCTCTCCACATGCGCTGCACAGAGAGGCACTCCATGCATGTGAGCTGCTGTTGGATGTGACACATGAAAATAATTTAAAAATATAGATTTTATTTTATATTTATTTTATCCAATAAAATTAACATTAATTTCCATGTGTTTTGAGATATACAGTGGTGTGAAAAAGTGTTTGACCCCTTCCCGATTTCTCTTTTTTTTTGTATGTTTGTCACACTTAAATGTTTCAGATCATCAAACAAATTTAAATATTAGACAAAGATAACACAAGTAAACACAAAATACAGTTTTTAAATGAAGGTGTTTATTATTAAGGGAAAAAATCCAAACCTACTGTACATGTCCCTGTGTGAAAAAGTGATTGCCTCCTAAACCTAATAACTGGTTGGGCCACCCTTAGCAGCAACAACTGCAATCAGGCATTTGCCATAACTGGCAATGAGTCTTTTACAGCACTGTGGAGGAATTTTGGCCCACTCATCTTTGCAGAATTGTTGTAATTCAGCCACATTGGAGGGTTTTCGAGCATGAACCGCCTTTTTAAGGTCATACCACAGCATTCCAATCAGATTCAGGTCAGGACTTTGACTAGACCACTCCAAAGTCTTCATTTTGTTTTTCTTAAGCCATTCAGAGGTGGACTTGCTTGTGTGTTTTGGATCATTGTCCTACTGCAGACCCCAAGTGTGCTTCAGTTTGAGGTCATGAACAAACGGCCGGGCGTTCTCCTTCAGGATTTTTTGGTAAACATCAGAATTCATGCTTCCATTTACCACAGCAAGTCTTCCAGGTCCTGAAGCAGCAAAAAAAGCCCCAGACCATCATACTACCATCACCATATTTTACTGTTGGTGTAATGTTCCTTTTCTGAAATGCTGTGTTACTTTTACGCCAGATGTAATGGGACACGCATCTTCCAAAAAGTTTAACTTTTGTCTCGTCAGTCCACAGAGTATTTTCCCAAAAGTCCTGGGGATCATCAAGATGTTTTCTGGCAAAACTGAGATGAGCCTTTATGTCCTTTTTGCTCAGCAGTGGTTTTTGTTTTGGAACGCTGCCATGCAGGCCAATTTTGCCCAGATTCTTTCTTATGGTGGAGTCATGAACACTGACCTTAACTGAGTCAAGTGAGGTGTGCAGTTCTTTGGGTGTTGTTGTGGGGTCTTTTGTGACCTCTTGGATGAGTCGTCCTTGTGCTCTTGGGGTAATTCTGGTCATCCGGCCACTCTTGGGAAGGTTCACCACTGTTCCATGTTTTCACCATTCGTGGATAATGGCTCTTACTGTCGCTTGCTGGAGTCCCGAATCTTTAGAAATAGCTTTATAACCTTTTCCAGACTGATAGATCTCAATTACTTTGTTTCTCATTTGTTCTTGAATTTCTTTTGATGGCAGCATGATGTCTAGCTTTTGAGGATCTTTTGGTCTACTTCACTTTGTCAGGCAGGTCTTATTTAAGTGATTTCTTGATTGAGAACAGGTGTGGGAGTAATCAGGCCTGGGTGTGGCTAGAGACACTGAACTCAGCTTCATTAACTGTGGTTGCAACCAAACCACAGTTAATTTATGTTTTAACAAGGGGGCAATCACTTTTTCACACAGGGCTATGTAGGTTTGGATTTTTTTTACCCTTAATAATAAACACCTTCATTTAAAAACTGCATTTTGTGTTTACTTGTGTTATCTTTGTCTAATATTTAAATTTGTTTGATGATCTGAAACATTTGTGTGACAAACATACAAAAAAAAAAATAGAAATCAGGATGGGGCAAACACTTTTTCACACCACTGTAACTGCAGGGAGCCACAGCATGAGAGCTGAAGGACTGCATGTGGCTCCGGAGCCGCAGGTTGCCGACCCCTGGTCTAGAGAAAATTTTAGGCATTAAAGGTGAAATTCATAACAATTTTATGAAAACAAAGATTAAAAAAAAAACATCAAAAAAGCATTTAGAAACTTGCACAATGTAAGTCTTAATGTTCTTCAAAAAATTAGGATATTGATGAAAAAAAATTGTAATTTTTTCCAGACCGATAATAATGTAAATATTTATATTCTACAAGATTTTTTTAGACATAATTGTTCCATCCAGATTTCTGATCCAATGCAATGGATCTGTTGATGTCATGTGCTATTGCATGTCCGTAAAACAGGGGGTTGCCATATGCTGTCATGGCTGCTTCTGAAAGTAATAGCTCATTCCATTATACTTCTCAAGTAAGAAGTAATAAACGAAGGGGCAAGATCAGAATAAGTATTGGTTCAGCTTTTGATCGCTGGTGCGAACTGAAGAATCATAAGGGTTTTAAAATCCATACTGAGGTCGCCTATTTGCTACTCGACCGGTAAGCTAAGCTTACTAGTGTTTGCATAGCTGTCTGTAACCTACAATTTGTCTATGAGATGTTCCTGTTATTAATATGACTGTGATGATATCAACTGGTGTTTGGCGATGGGATAGACCACAGGAATTGCTCAGTAATCCTTTCCAAACAGTAATTTTTCCACTCTGGCCTAGTGTAGCTACAGTTAGCATTAGCTTCTGATACTGTGAAGGAAGGAATTCCCCATTTTTTTCTAACGAACGTTATGAGTTTTTAAAAATACATTAGTTTTACATTGTGTTCGATGATCTCCCACACATTTGTGGCCATTTATCTAAAGAAGCCATTTTTGTCCGTTATTTTAATGTGGTCTAATTTCGCCAGAATCAAAATTTCTTACAGTTAGCATTAGTTTGATACGTCGAACAAAGGATCTTTTGTTTACGTGATCAAACGTTTCTGATGTTTATAAAATAAATTGCTTTTACATTGTGTTAGATGATATTCCCCAGATGTATCCCCATTGTCTTTTGAAAGCAGAAACAGAACCAAAACCTTCTCCGGGTCAGCATAGTTGTCATTTTACATCTATATATAATTTGTTAAACTTCTAGGTGTCTGTGAAAAGTATTCCCATCAGTTTTATAAACATTCTTGTTCTAGTTCTAATTCTTATTCTCATTCTAATGTATGCCAGCAAAAGGTTCTACTGTAGCCCATGTGGAGATGAGGCACAGACCCTTTTAGCTGCGCTGGACTATAACCAGCACAGGGACCATGTAAGTTTTGTGCCACCAAAACATTTTACACAATAATCTATAAACTGTAATATTAGGATTATAAAAATTTTTTTTTAAATTTATAATCCTAATATTACAGTTGTCATGTTCAGCTGCGTTACTCCGCAGCGAACATAGAAATTGGCAGCAAGCCCAACGTGCAGTTCGTAACATGTTTTATTAACAGTCAGAGTGAGCCACACAATGAACAAAACAGTCACTGTCACAGCAACAAGATTACCGGCTCCAGCTACTGTACGAGGCTAGGTTAATGTGGAGCGAGCTCCAAACGGGATTGAAGCGGAGAGGTATTAACGGGGAAAGACTTACAGTAATGCCGGAGCGGGAAGGCTCTGAGGAACAACATACACAGTCCAGGGGGGAAAGCCAACAGTGGCGAGCCAGGGAGTCCAGAGTTGACGTCCAAATCTTGACTAAGCTGCCGCACCCACAGATCGTCCGAAAACTCTATAAATGCCCAACCCTAATGGGTATGAGTGGACGCAGCTGTGAGGGGCAGGACCGTGACTGATTGAACTGATGTGTGCATGTGAGTGTGTGTGTGTGGTGAGCCGAAAGCCAGTGAATGCCTGGTAAAGGGGAACATGGCTGTGGGACTGGCCAAGAGCGACGCTCAACCCGCCAGCTGGAGAAAACAAATAATAATTAAACCCACAGCCGACAATCATGCTCAAGAGTGACGACTCTGACCATGACAGTTCCCCCTCTCAAGGGGCGGTTGCCAGACACCCACCATACCATCAAAACACAACCTACCCCCCCCCCCCACTCAAAACACCCAAACAACAACCCAGGGTGGGAGGTGGGGGAAAACAGGTTAGGAGGGATAGGTCGGGAGAGAATACACACCACAATACCACACAATAACACAGCCCAGCCCCAAGCCAAACTGTCACCCCTCCCAAGAGTCTTTCGGTTCGGGGGCCAACCAGAGTCCAAGGCCCAGCGGGCGGCCGTGAGTTCAGGCGGTTGACCCCACTCCCAGGGCCAGTAGGCGGCCTGCTGGACGTCATTAGGCGGCCTGCCAGGGAACAAGGGCCACTTGACCCCAGAACCTAATCCTTCGGGCAGCCTGCCCACACGATTAGGCCACCAGGACCGGAGGGACAGATGAGGCGGCGCTGGCGGCGAAGGGAAGTGGATCCCGAAGGTGCCTGGCAATGGGAGGAGGAACACCCACAGGGACCCCAAAAGGGAAAGGAGGGCCCCGGTGTCCCCAAACTGTCCCATGGCACCCCCGGTAGTCTCCAGCGGAAGTCCAGGAGCTTCCACGGTGGCCCCTGACTGGACTGGCTCCTCTGCACCCGCGATGGACTCCAGCAGGAGTCTGGCTGCTTCCACGGTGGCCCCTGACCGGGCCAGCTCCGCTGCACCCGCGATGGGACCTGGCTGGGCCACTGTTGGCCTCCATGTCGTCCCGACCCCAGGCCAGCCGGCCCGCACGAGTATCTGGGCCAGAAGGCAATCAACAACCGGCCTCCCTGGGGAACTGGGCGGATGAGCAGAAGAATCCACCGTGACCATAGCGGGGCTGGCAACGGCGATGATGATCTCCTGGGGTGAGCCTGGATTCCCCGTCTCGTCCGGCGACGTGGACCCCTCTCCGACGACCCTAGGAAAGGACTCAGACACAAAGGAGGAGGGGTCAGGGTCGCCGGCAGCAACAGAGCCTAGCGAGGCGGCCTCAGGTGCAGCGTGTGGCTGTGACTGACCCTCCTCACCTGGAGCTAGGCAAAAATGCTCTATGAGGGAAAAGAGAAAGACAAAAGAGAGCACTTGCCTTAGCTCGAGCTCCACTGCTGTCCAGGACTTCGATGAGCTGAGCGATGTCCTCCCAGGTTCAGCCTCCAGGGGTTGCAGCTTAGGTGCTGACTCTGCTGCGGCGGCCTCCGCAGCAGGCATGGTGGTGGTCGCAGTCTTAACCTCCTCCAGAGAAGGTTCCCACGTGAGCGGCTCTCCCCGCATGGACTCTGGACTCTATGGTTCCGCTGCATAAACGGCAGCGAACATATAAAATAGCAGCGAGCCCAACGTGCAGTTCGTAACATGTTTTATTAACAGTCAGAATGAGGCACACAATGAACAAAACAGTCACTGTCACAGCAACAAGATTATCGGCTCCAGCTACTGTACGTGGTGGCTAGGTTAATGCGGAGTGAGCTCCAAACGGGATTGAAGCGGAGAGGCATTAACAGGGAAAGACTTACAGTAATGTCGGAGCGGGAAGGCTCTGAGGAACAACATACACAGTCCAGGGGGGGAAAGCCAACAGCAGCGAGCCAGGGAGTCCAGAGTTGACGTCCAAATCTTGACTAAGCTGCCACGCCCACAGATCGTCCGAAAACTCTATAAATGCCCAACCCTAATGGGTATGAGTGGACGCAGCTGTGAGGGGCAGGAGCGTGACTGATTGAACTGATGTGTGTGTGTGTGTGTGTGTGTGTGTGTGTGTGTGTGTGTGTGTGTGTGTGTGTGTGTGTGGTGAGCCGAAAGCCGGTGAATGCCTGGTAAAGGGGAACATGGTTGTGGGACTGGCCGAGAGTGAAGCTCAACCCACCAGCTGGAGAAAACAAATGATAATTAAACCCACAGCCGACAATCATGCTCAGGGTGACGACCCTGAACATGACAGGGGTGATTTATTAATTTTAAACCTTTTTGTAAATTTTACAGAAACAATTGTTTTTGTTAATATTTAGTGAATACGCTGTTACGTCCATCCATTCATATTTATCATTTTTCATAATGAATTAATTAGACTTATGACCACATTCCACCCCTTCTGGCCTGCATTCTTTCAAAGCACCTTTCTGCAGATGCAGTGCTGCCACACTATAGACAACTGCACCCAGGGGACCCACGTACACTTGGCCTTGTTCCTGCTGAACCACCTTCACCAATGGAAGAGCTGACGACACAAGCTAGGATAGGCCTAGGTACATAGATAGTAGAGATTTTTCTTTTTTTTAACTGTCTGGTCAAGAGCATCTTACATATGAGGACGCTAAAATGTTTTAAACTTTTCATTGTTAATGAAAATACAAGGTGGCGGTACACTTGGTGTTCCAAGAATGTGGAACTAAAAATCTTTTTCCTGTTCTTGAATCAGGTCCAATGCTGTAGCAGGAGTGAACACAGCACACAGGTAAAATCCAATTCCATTTCTCTGCCCACTCTTTCTGTCACCAACAGTGTATTTTGCATTAGTAGACCAAGCACACATATTGTAGCATATTTTTGTTCAGATTATGTCATATTTCCATGCAGTTTTTTTCTTTAGACTTTTTGTTTTTAATTTTTTTAATTTGGACATTGGTATTTTGTACCTTACTGTAAGAAGCTAGGGCAACACAAGCAAAAGAGACAACAAAAGATTTGAAGTTTGTGTCCAATTTCTTATACAGTGGGCAAAACAAGTATTTAGTCAGCCACCAATTGTGCAAGTTCTCCCACTTAAAAGATGAGAGAGGTCTCCAATTTTCATCATAGGTATAACTCAACTATGAGAGACAAAATGAGAGAAAAAAAAAAATCCAGAAAATCACATTGAAGGATTTTTAATAAATTAATTGGTAAATTCTTCGGTAAAATAAGTATTTCGTCACCTACAAACAAGCAAGATTTCTGGCTCTCACAGACCTGTAACTTCTTCGTTAAGAGGCTCCTCTGTCCTCCACTCGTTACCTGTATTAATGGCACCTGTTTGAACTCTTTATCAGTATAAAAGACACCTGTCCACTACCTCAAACAGTCAGACTCCAAACTCCACCATGGCCAAGACCAAAGAGCTGTCAAAGGACACCAGAAACAAAATTGAGACCTGTACCAGGCTGGGAAGACTGAATCTGTAATAGGTAAGCAGCTTGGTGTGAAGAAATCAACTGTGGGAGCAATTATTAGAAAATGGAAGACATACAAGACCACTGATAATCTCCCTCGATCTGGTGCTCCATGCAAGATCTCACCCCGTGGGGTCAAAATGATCATGAGAACAGTGAGCAAAAATCCCATAACCACACGGGGGAACCTAGTGAATGACCTGCAGAGAGCTGGGACCAAAGTAACAAAGGCTGTCCAGGCCCATCTGAAGTTTGCTAGAGAGCAGTTGGATGATCCAGAAGAGGATTGGGAGAATGTCATATGGTCAGATGAAACCAAAATAGAACTTTATTGTAAAAACTCAACTTGTCGTGTTTGGAGGAGAAAGAACACCATACCTACTGTGAAGCATGGGGGTGGAAGCATCATGCTTTGGGGCTGTTTTTCTGCAAAGGGACCAGGACGACTGATCTGTGTAAAGGCAAGAATGAATGGGGCCATGTATCGTGAGATTTTGAGCGAAAACCTCCTTCCATCAGCAAGGGCATTGAAGATGAAACGTGGCTGGGTCTTTCAGCATGACAATGATCCCAAACACACCGCCCGGGCAACGAAGGAGTGGCTTCGTAAGAAGCATTTCAAGGTCCTGGAGTGGCCTAGCCAGTCTCCAGATCTCAACCCCATAGAAAATCTTTGGAGGGAGTTGAAAGTCTGTGTTGCCCAGCGACAGCCCCAAAACATCATTGCTCTAGAGGAGATCTGCATGGAGGAATGGGCCAAAATACCAGCAACAGTGTGTGAAAACCTTGTGAAGACTTACAGAAAACGTTTGACCTCTGTCATTGCCAACAAAGGTGTCATGTCTGGCCCTCACGAGCCAGTATAAGACGCCACAAGTCACCAGTGAGTTTTGCAATGATGTTTTATTTGCAGGATAGGGTACAAGGCTATGAGCCGCTAAGGGCAAAACACACACACTAAGGGATATAGGGACTCGTAGGGCTAACCCCAGCCACTACGAGCTAAACTGTGACAAGACAAGAATGAAACGAACCTGACATGAAGGTCAAACGAGGCCTCACGAGGATTGTTTAACGATCATTGACTTTGGTTGACTTAAGGTCGACTTATGCTCCTGCAATTAGACTGCCGTCAGCGCCTGCCTTATAAAGGCGAACGCTAACGAGCAGTAATGACAGACAGCTGACCGGCCTTGACAGGCGGAAGCCCCGCCGAGTGCCTTCACAATAAGAGCCCGGTGAGGCCAGTATACAACCCACAGCTGTCAAGGCCGGCAGCAAGCTATGCGTGGTCCGAGCGCGGACAGGACCAGCGCTCGGGTCGTAACAGTACCCTCCCCCGAAGGCAGGCTTCCAGAACGCCCATGGACCACCCTGCCCCCCCCCCCCCCCATCCAGGGTGGGCGGCTGGGGGCAGGTCCGGAGGGAGAGAGACCAAACCCAGAATCAATGCAATAACCAGAAAAGACTAAACACAGGCCAATGACAAGAAAATCCAACTACTCAAATTAAATTAGATACTTAACTAACAATTACAGAAATTTGCACAGGATATCATGGAGAGAAAAAACCCCCAGAATTACTGGGTCAGAATAACTAAGCACAGGACAGGAAGAGAAAATTAAATCTTTGCCCACGTGTTTCACAAGAAAATGGCTTCTCAGCTGTGTGAATGCTCAAGTGAAACTTCAAATAACCAAATACAGGAAAACAGAACAATTACTGACTCATACTTAACTATACGCAAAACAAAAATAGAGCAACTGCAAGACATAGGGGAACACAGAATATCAAGGGGGGAAAAAAAAAACAGCACAATAACTGGATCAGGACATCACCAGAAAATAACCACTACCCCCCCCCCCCCCCGACAGTTTATGCCGACCGGTGGAGACCCGGTGCCATAGGAACAGTTCAGGCGGTCTCCCCACGTCCAACGGCCGGCGGGAGGTCATGGGAGGCAGAACATGACCAGGCGGCTCACCACAGTCCAACGCCCAGCACGTCCGCTCCTCTGGTGGCTGAACCAGGTCGCCCAGCGAAACACATAACACGTCGGGTGGCCGACCTGGGGCGCCGAACCGGCGAAGCAGTTCCTCAGGCGGCCGACCCGCGTCCCTCCGCCACCAGTCCCGGGGGAAAACAGCTTGTGGCGGCCTCCCTGACGAGGACAAAACTCGGGAGAGCCGGGGCAAGTGAACAGGAACCCCCACGGCCCCCGGCGATGATGCGGAGGGACGGTGACTCAGTAGAGGGGAAAGAAGGCAAGGATGAGCCCGTAATCCGTCCGACGGCGAAAGGTCTGCAGCTCCTCCCCCGTCTGCAGACCACACCGGCGCTACACCTCCGCTGGACCCCGATTGAGTCCCAGCTGCACCCACGTCGGACCCCAGTTGGGCCAAAGCAGCTCCTGCGATGGACCCCGATTGGGCCACAGCAGCCTCCACAATGGACCCCGACTGGGTCAGTGCAGCTCTGCTGACGATCTCCACCCCCGAACCTGGGACCTCCAACTCAGTGACTCCGACTGGCTTCATGCCGGCGACACTGCAATGAGGCTCACAAACAACAAGAAAACCGGGATCAGTATCACCGGTAGCAACAGAACCCAGCGAGACGAGCTCGGGCGCAGCAGGCGGCTGCTCCTCACTCGCCTCCCCGAGAGGCAGGCAAAAATGCTCCAAAGCAGGGAACAGAGACACAAGAGGGAGCACTTGCCTGCACTCGGGTTCTGTTGCCACCCAGGACTTCGACGATCCAGGTTCATGGCGGCGACTCTCATCAGCAGGCGCCAACTCAGCTGCGTCGGGCTCCGCAGCTGGCAAGATGTCGTCTGCAGCCTGAGGTTCCTCCCGCGCTGCTGTCCATGCCGATGACCCGTATGGTGTGGGGACAGAGGACACTCGAGCCTCTGGCTCGGACCGCTCCGGCGAGGAGACCCGGGGACGCTTCATTGTCGGCTCCGGCTCCGGGCCACAGTCCGCTCTTCTCCTCCATTCACGACGTGGCTGCAGGGCCGGATGCAGGCTTTCCAGCACTGCAGGCCCCCTCTTCATCCGACGACATTGGCCTGGCGTCGCGGACCGCTCAACGGGGGGGACACAGAGGCAGCAGGTTTAGTCATAATCTCTACAGCAGGTGGAAGGAGCTCGGGGGGCTGCGAACCCCGAACTCCGCCCCCAGGAGTCAGACAAGGCAGGTTACAATCATGATGTAATAAATTAACATGCACTTGCCTTTCTCCCGAAAGAGAGATGGTTCCTGCTGTAGGGGACGCTGTTCCTCCTTCTCCCCGCTGGATGGCGACAGAGGGCCCCCTGGAAGGACAAGGTGGAGCCGCTTTAGGAGGTTCGCTGACGGGCTTTGCCGGCAGCGGGTCCAGCCGGGGATTCTGCTGAGGTCCATTGTGGAGGTGACGGCGTTTTCTGGCAGAGGGCGAGGCGAAGGTAAGGTCCGGGAATCGCCGCTCCTGTGCCGAGACCGAGGCGAGGAGGTCGGCAAACTCCGGGAAGTCACTTAATCCAGGATTCCTCTCCACCAGTCTGACTGCCGCCGTCACATGCTCAATAATTAGAGAGGGGTGTGTTGCGGAACGAGCAGCCGCCACTCGGTCCCAGATGGAATCAGCTGCGAGCTGGAGCTTCTCCGGGGGATTCCCGAATGACGACATTCTCTGGTGGGGATCACCCCTGGGCAGAGCGAACTCCTGGACTGGAGTAGAGGCAGGAACGGGATCCGGACGTGAGGAGCGGGGATGCCTCCTTTTCGGCTTCCTGCCGGGATTTCCCTCCAGCCCACGGAGTATCTGGCGCTGTGCGGCGAGTTCAGCCCTCCTCCTCATAACCTCCGGGTGGTCGTCGTAGTGAAGAGGAAGGTTGTCCAGCAGAACCTCAGCGTAGTCCAGGTGCCAGCGTATGTCGCTGGGGGTGTCGTATAGCGTAGCGGTGAATAGAGTACCGTCTACAAACTCCAAAGCCTCCGCTAGCTCCTTGCCCAGGCGCCGACCACGGCCCCTGGATGACGGCATTTTCCCAGGAATTGACATTTGACACCCAGACAGGAAGAACAACAGTCCAATAACTCCAAAAACTCACGGTGAAAAAGGCTTCTCAGTGTGGCGTCTCCATTTAGATGTCTGGCGGGAGGCATACTGTCATGTCTGGCCCTCACGAGCCAGTATAAGATGCCACAAGTCACCAGTGAGTTTTGCAATGATGTTTTATTTGCAGGCTAGCGTACAAGCCTATGAGCCACTAAGGGCAAAACACACACACTAAGGGATATAGGGACTCGTAGGGCTAACCCCAGCCACTACGAGCTAAACTGTGACAAGACAAGAATGAAACGAACCTGACATGAAGGTCAAACGAGGCCTCACGAGGATTGTTTAATGATCATTGACTTTGGTTGACTTAAGGTCGACTTATGCTCCCGCAATTGGACTGCCGTCAGCGCCCGCCTTATAAAGGCGAACGCTAACGAGCAGTAATGACAGACAGCTGACCGGCCTTGACAGGCGGAAGCCCCACCGAGCACCTTCACAATCAGAATTATAAATAAAAATAAAAATACAAAATAAAATACATTAAAATTAAATTAAAATACATTGTCTGACCTAAAGTGCTCTTCTACTGGCTCTCCTCAGGGGTGTGTGTTGTCACCACTACTCTTCATCCTGTACACAAACATGTGTCGGAGCAGACATGACAACAGACACATTATAAAGTATGCTGATGACTCAGTCATTGTCAGTCTCCTCCAGGATGGTGAGAGTGGCCATGGCCCAGTAGTTGATGACTTTGTTCACTGGTGTGAGGATTCCTACCTGCAGCTGAATACAACAAAAACGAAAGATATGATTATTGACTTTAGGAGGAAAACTCCCAGGCACAAAGTCACCATACTAAAAGGCCAGACCACCGAATGTGTACAATCGTACAAATATCTTGGGACGATTATTGATAGTGGATTGAACTTTGAGGTGAACTGTGAAAGGGTGTGCAAAAAGGGTCAGCAAAATTTGCATTGTTTGAGGAAACTTGCACGCTTCCAAATTGACCGAACCATAATGACTATGTTCTATCGGGCTTTTATTGAATCTGTTTTATCCTTTTCTTTAATGTCATGGTTTGGTCAGATAAAACTGAAACAGAGGAAATCCTTGGATCAGGTAGTCAGATGGTCCAGTCGTTTGCTTGGTGAGTCACAGCTGAGCCTGACATCCCTGTACACCAGACAAGTACAGAGGATGGCCGACTCGATTTTAAATGATGACTCCCACCCTTTGCACTGCAACTTTCAGCTTCTTCCCTCCAGACGGAGGTTTGCTGTCCCAAAAAGTAGAACCCAGCGCTACAAAAACAGCTTTGTCCCTGCTGCTGTCAAAGAGTTGAACAAGCTATAAAAATTATATTGTACATATTTTATATTTACCTATTTTGTAAGATGTGTGCCTGTGTTTGTGTCTATGTTGAATGTAATTGTGGCTTGTAAATATGGATGTCACCAACTGCAAAACAAATCTACCTACGGGTACAAATAAAGTAACCTGAACCTGAGAATCAACTTTATTGCCAAGTATGCTTACAACATACAAGGAATTTTACTTATCACTAAGGTGCGCTCGTTTCTAAGCGCTCCCTAATGACGCGGCAGCCATACAAGGCGCCTCATACAGTGGGGGGTAAAGAGGGGGCGGAGGAGGGGGTGACACATTGGGCAGAGAGAAAAAACAAAGTTATCAAAATAGTGCTCGAGTGAGCAAGATTGTGATCACATAGAAAAAAACCCTCTAATTGCACAAATAGCAGACAAGATACAGAACTACACATTAACAGAGCAAAGGAGAGAGACCAGTATGTGTATGTCAGTCATGTGATATCAGTATGAGTGCAGTGTGAATGTATCAGTTACTGGTGCACAACAAAAAATCCTCTCCGAGGCAACGGTTAGATGTTATGTCCATGTATTCTAAACATAGATAAGCATGTCCACAGAGTCCATCTCTCTTCAGTGCATGCCAGATGGTAAAACTCCATGTTAGTCACATGATAACGCTGTCCTTGGAGAGTTCAGATTGCTGCACATCAGCAATTGTTTGGGTTAAGGAGAAGCCAAAACTCCCTTCTGCTTTATCTCTTCTCCTGGAGGAAGGATGCCGAATCAAGGCCTGATAAGCACAGTTCACTTAGAGCATAGAAATTTCCTCTCTTATGTGATTCTGTGCATCACAATTTACATACATAGGCTTTAAAATCATTTCCTGGAGAGCACCCAGCGACTCCAAGATGTATTCCACCTTCGGATTCAGTTCGCCAAACATAGATAAACATGTCCACAGAGTCCATCTCTCTTCAGTGCATGCCAGATGGTAAATTCCATGTTAGTCACATATTTGCCGCTATCAGTGCTCTCCCCAGCTGGTCGAATTTGTTGAAGGAGCTTCGCCAGGTCCGCATTTTGATTAGCTCTTCCAACTTCTTTAATTTTCGATACACCAGGAAAACTCCAGAGCCAAACAGCAGAAATCCTGTGATCATGAAGCCAAAACAGGTAGATGTCTTCCACATCTTCAATCGAATCACGCAGACACATGAGTTAGATAGATAGATAGTTCCAACTGTTCCACGAGTCTCTCCACTTGGGCTCCCCCTAGCCTGATTTTCTGTTAAAAAGTGGTGTCAATAGCATTAAAGCCCAGCTCGCCAATTCCATAATTTCCATAATTTCCGTTTGGGTCGAGATGCAGAAGAAGAGCGAGACACAGACAGGACACAGCAAGCTGGGATCAGTAAAGGGAGGAGGAGAAGAAATGCGTCTGCTCTCTCTGATAGCCGGAAGATGAAGCCGACATCTTCAGACAGCCGGGCTCTTACACAATAAGAGCCCGGTGAGGCCAGAATACAACCCACAGCTGTCAAGGCCGGCAGCGAGCTATGCGTGGCCCGAGCACGGACAGGACCAGCGCTCGGGAGGGAGAGAGAGCTTAGACTTTCTGCTGCACATTCACCAACCACAATGCTCCGCACTGTGTGTCTATATATATATATATACATTTATAGTAATATATACATATGTATACTAGCTGTTCTTGTTTTTTTCTTGCCTTCTGATTGTTGCTCTGAGTGTTGCTATCCCTGTGCTGTTGCAATCCTGGAATTTCCCCATTGTGGGGAAATTCTTATCTTATCTTATAACAAAGAATTGAGATGAACTTTTGTTATTGATCAAATACTTATTTTACCGAGGAATTTACCAATTAATTCATTAAAAATCCTTCAATGTGATTTTGTGGATTTTTTTTTCTCATTTTGTCTCTCATAGTTGAGGTACACCTATGATGAAAAATGGAGACCTCTCTCATCTTTTAAGTGGGAGAACTTGCACAATTGGTGGCTGACTAAATACTTTTTTCCCCACTGTATTATTTTTCTGTATTGCTCTCCCAGATAGGCTGCATGGACAGTCACACAGGGGGAAGATGCCTACATCTGACTTTGTTTTCAAATTCTGATATTTAGGAGACAAAATGTTTTTACTTTTGAGAATATTGTCAAAATTTTCTTTTGCCCATCCATCTGTCCATCCGTCCATCCTTAACAGCTTTTCTGGGGATCTGGGTCATGGAGGCAGAAGTCCAAGTAGAGCAGCCCAGACTTCCCTCTCTCCGGCCACCTTCTACAGCTCTTCAGAGGGGACGCCATGGTGTTCCATGCCAGCTGGGAGTCATAGTCTGCCTCGTGCTCTCATCCTTGGGGGACGTGTTCCAAACACCTGAAGTGGGAGGCGACCAGGAGGCATCCTGATCAGATGCCAAAGCCACTTCTGATGGAGGCTTCCTATTGTTAAAATGGGAGTTTTTGCTCTGCATTGTGGCTAAGTGATCCTCACAGGGGATCACCTGATAGACGTCTTTCTGTAATTGTGGGGTCTTTATACAACACTTCAAAGTTCTATTAGCTGACTGTTGTTGTGAATTTGTGCTATATAATAAAGTTGTATTTATAAAAAAAGCCCTTTTTTCATAGACAACTTAAGTTGATGTTGATTTGCTTTATAACATTATATTAATACACTGTCAGAAAATGTAATATTGTTGAGAATTTAACTTTTATAAAATACTAACAAAACTTTAAGATTATGCAGTAATCCAATATAAATTTAAATATTTAAATAATACTTTTTTATAATACCCGTGCATGCCCATAGAGGGGATGCATTGGAGAATTCTTGCCAGTTACAGGGCAGTTGGTATAGCAACACAGCACTAAGTGGCAATCACATGTGATGGCTTTTGTATGCAGCAAAACATAAAAATCACACAAAATATGCCCTGCCATCTGGGGCTGTTTGCCCCTGCTTGTTACTTCTTCTCCTACCTGCAGGGATGGCAATTTTCCGCCGATCCGCGGATTTCCGCTGATTTATTTTCAAATTGATCATTTCTGTGAATCATCTAAATCAGTTGAGAAAATTTTAGGGGGGGGTGAGGTACCTTATTGTTACCGATTTTAGTGAAAATCAACACGATTACATAAGCGCTCGGCGCTTCCCCGGGTCAAGTCTCCCGCGATAACCCGGATGTTTTGTATTCAAGCTTCTGCTGTATTGTAAACAGCCCTGTGATTGGATAGTTGCAAACGATTAGATCAATCAAATAGCTCGTTGTATGCTTTGTCAAAAATTCATGGCGGGGTGTTCTCAGGGATGTGATTTTTCCGCTAATTTGCCGAATTCCGCTTTTTTTTTATCTTCCAGGAAGATAAAGTACGTTAAGTACGTTAGCGGCTTGTGGCCCATGAACACAGTGAAGGTGCGCCCTTTCAGCCAGAACTGGAAGTGGTGTATGGCCAGGTGGAGAGCCAGCAACTCTCTGTTGAACACGCTGTATTTACACTAACTGTCGTACAAAGACCTGCTAAAAAAAAAGGGTAAGCGGCTGCCAAGAACCGGCAACGCATTGCTCCACGACGGCCGCTATGCCCATGTCCGAGGCGTCGGTAGTGAGCGCTATCCGAGCCGCCGGGTCTGGGTGCGCCAGTAGCGCAGCGTTTGCCAGAGCTGTTTTAACCTCAGAGAACGCCTGCTCCCGCCCCGGAGTCCAGTCAGCTCTGTCCGCCAGTTTCCGTTTCTTGAGTGCGGCATACAACGGCTGTATGAGCTGGGCTAAGCGGGGGAGGAAACGGTTATAAAAGTTAACCATCCCCAAAAACTCCTGCAGCGCCCTGACATTGATGTTGAGGAGAAAAAATAGCAGAACAATTTAGTTAGATTACTTTTATGATTCCAAACAGTTTGAAATTGACAGTGCACAGTGGACATTGACTCATAATTTTTGAATATTTCTAAGACTTGGCTACATTAGTGATTGTGCAAAATGAACTGCTCAAGACTCAATGGAGATTGAAACTGGTGATCTGAAATGAATGCTGAAATTATAAAAAGTAATGGTATGTTGGAATTTTATTTCTATTATGGAATAGATAAAATTAACTGATTTTGATTTGATCAAGTGTTAAAGCATGTGATGGATAATGCTTGTTGGAATATTTTAGGAATGCTATCTTCTTGGAACATAAGTCAATATTATACAGTAATAAGTGGCATTCAGCTGTTTGTTTTATGTCATTTAAGCACAGTTCTGGTACTTAAAAATCATAAAAACTCAGGAGCTTCGGGGGGCTTCGCCCCCCTTGCCCCCCCACCAGGGCTCTACCCCAGACCCCGCTGGGGGACACAGTCCCCCAGACCCCCTGCTAAATTTTCAGATAATTTCCCCAACCCCAAATCACATCCCTGGTTCGTGTTGGAATTCTGAGCTTTCGGTATTGTTTTCAGTGGAATTATGAGATTTTTATCGAAGGATCAGGAGTCATCAGTGCTAGAAACAGACAAAAGTGTCAAAAATAAGTTCCGATGGAATTGGCTTGAGAGAAAAGTGACGGTAAAGGTGAAAATTGGCTCAAAGTTCGACGAGGTAACAGAAACACTCGGACAGTTTCTGAAGAAACCAGAAAAGGAGATGAAGTTCAAAGTTCAGAGACTGACACAGCTTGCTGCCGAAAGGAAGAAAGTTTCACATTAGAAGTGACTTGGTGACCAGTGTAAATAGTGTAATAAACTCTTAAAGAACTGTTAAATATGTTGGACTAAAGACAGTGAGACAACATTGAAGAAAAAGTAAGTTAACTTTTCATTAAATTTAATGATTTATCTAAGTCTAGTATTTCATTTTTTTAAATAATTTTTTTCAGTCTAAATTACTTTCTGTTTTACTGAAAACCTCTCAGCTTCAGGGGGGCTGCGCCCCCCGGCCCCCCCATAAGTCAATCGACCAAATTAGATTTCAGCTGAAATCATAATTTCCTGTTGCCATCCCTGTACCTGTCACTGTTCTGTGTTATGTTGCTTACCTGTGTCTATATATACAGTGGGGCAAAAAAGTATTTAGTCAGCCACCAACTGTGCAAGTTCTCCCACTTAAAAGATGAGAGAGGTCTCCAATTTTCATCATAGGTATACCTCAACTATGAGAGACAAAATGAGAAAAAAAATCCAGAAAATCACATTGAAGGATTTTTAAAGAATTTATTTGCAAATTATGGTGGAAAATAAGTATTTGGTCACCTACAAACAAGCAAGATTTCTGGCTCTCACAGACCTGTAACTTCTTCTTTAAGAGGCTCCTCTGTCCTCCACTCGTTACCTGTATTAATGGCACCTGTTTGAACTTGTTATCAGTATAAAAGACACCTGTCCACAACCTCAAACAGTCAAGACTCCAAACTCCACTATGGCCAAGACCAAAGAGCTGTCAAAGGACACCAGAAACAAAATTGTAGACCTGCACCAGGCTGGGAAGACTGAATCTGCAATAGGTAAGCAGCTTGGTGTGAAGAAATCAACTGTGGGAGCAATTATTAGAAAATGGAAGACATACAAGACCACTGATAATCTCCCTCGATCTGGGGCTCCATGCAAGATCTCACCCCATGGGGTCAAAATGATCACGAGAACGGTGAGCAAAAATCCCAGAACCACACGGGGGGACCTAGTGAATGACCTGCAGAGAGCTGGGACCAAAGTAACAAAGGCTACCATCAGTAACACACTACGCTGCCAGGGACTCAAATCCTGCAGTGCCAGACGTGTCCCCCTGCTTAAGCTAGTACATGTCCAGGCCTGTCTGAAGTTTGCTAGAGAGCATTTGGATGATCCAGAAGAGGATTGGGAGAATGTCATATGGTCAGATGAAACCAAAATAGAACTTTCTGGTAAAAACTCAACTTGTCGTGTTTGGAGGAGAAAGAATGCTGAGTTGCATCCAAAGAACACCATACCTACTGTGAAGCATGGGGGTGGAAACATCATGCTTTGGGGCTGTTTTTCTGCAAAGGGACCAGGACGACTGATCCGTGTAAAGGAAAGAATGAATGGGGCCATGTATCGTGAGATTTTGAGTGAAAACCTCCTTCCATCAGCAAGGGCATTGAAGATGAAACGTGGCTGGGTCTTTCAGCATGACAATGATCCCAAACACACCGCCCGGACAATGAAGGAGTGGCTTCGTAAGAAGCATTTCAAGGTCCTGGAGTGGCCTAGCCAGTCTCCAGATCTCAACCCCATAGAAAATCTTTGGAGGGAGTTGAAAGTCCGTGTTGCCCAGCGACAGCCCCAAAACATCACTGCTCTAGAGGAGATCTGCATGGAGGAATGGGCCAAAATACCTGCAACAGTGTGTGAAAACCTTGTGAAGACTTACAAAAAACATTTGACCTCTGTCATTGCCAACAAAGGTTATATAACAAAGTATTGAGATGAGCTTTTGTTATTGACCAAATACGTATTTTCCACCATAATTTGCAAATAAATTCTTTAAAACCCTCCTGTTGTCCTCGGGTCAAAATGACCCGCCACTGTGTTAAAAACCAAAAAAAATCCCCCTAAACAATATTGTTTCAACTTAAAATTTTATGACTTTTCCTAGATTGACCCCAACATTAGGATCAGTGAATTGTTGCCTTTATTCACATTTCCATGTAAGCTGTACAAAAAAAGGTACAAAGGTCGTCTTCGGGTCAAAATGACCCGACAGTCAAATTGAGTTGAAATCACGGTCACTGAGTTATTTACACGCCACAGAATGTGAGAATGTTTTAGTTCTGTCTCAGATCAATCAGTAGCAGACGTAAACAACACAATAGCAGACGTAAACAAGACAAGACAGGTGGCCTTCTCGCGGACTGCAGTGCCTTTGATCAGTCTCAGATCAATCAGTAGCAGATGTAAACAAGACAAGACAGGTGGATTTCCAGAGGTTATAAAGGTGCTGCAGATGACAGTACCCCGAATTCTCTCTGTGCTGAAGCCATGAGTGCGCGTTATACCGTCGAACAGGCTATAGAGCTGATTTTTTCATGTCCAGCAAGACAACTCTGATTCAGAAGAGGAAGTGGAGGATGTATCAGAAGAAGAAGATGGGGAGGAATACAACCCAGAGCATGATGAATCATCTTCAGAAGAAGAAGAAGAAGAAGAAAACCCTGAAGCTGAAAGAGAGACTTTCCTTTCAAAAAACGGCAAAATAACATGGTCCTCGGCAGCATATGACCAACACGGCAGGGAGGCAGAACAAAATGTCATAAAAATGACCCCAGGACCCACACGGTATGCCGTTTCTCATGCCCATGACATTGTCTCTACGTTCTACCTGTTCATCACACCAGCAATACAAAAAATAATCCTGGAGATGACAAATCTGGAGGGTTTTCGCAAATATGGAGACAGCTGGAAAAAGATGGATGAGACTGACCTGCAGGCCTACTTAGGGCTGCTAATCTTTGCAGGTGTATACAGGTCCCGAAGTGAGGCTGCAGCTAGTCTATGGGATGCAGAGAGTGGAAGGCCAATTTTCCGAGCCACAATGCCACTCAAAGTCTTTCACACCAACTCAAGACTGCTACGATTTGATAACCGTGAGTCAAGACCAGCAAGACGTGTGACAGACAAACTTGCAGCCATAAGAGAGGTCTGGGACAAGTGGGTGGAGTGGCTGCCTTACCTCTACAACCCAGGGCCTGACGTAACAGTGGATGAGCAACTGGTTCCATTTAGAGGTAATTTATTTTCATATTTGTAATAAAATATAATAATGTAATAGTTTTCACTATTGATTTCTGTGACTGTTTTCTGTGGCACTGATACTAATCACTGATGCTAATCTCTTCTGTCCAAAGGTCGTTGTCCTTTCCGGCAGTATATGGCCCAGCAAGCCAGCAAAATATGGGATCAAGTCATTATTCTTTCTTATACAGGTGAAGAGGGAAAACTCAGGTATTCACACATTTTGTGGTGAATGACAAGTTGTTTCTTCAAGCAAAATAAAATTTGGTGTTTAAAATTCAATTAAGCTGCTTATATTGGGGGTTTAGTGAAGACGGGTCATTTTGACCCAGAGGACACGGGGTGTATACAGAATATGAGGACAACAGGAGGGTTTTAAAAATCAGACAATGTGATTTTCTGGATTTTTTTTTTCTCATTTTGTCTCTCATAGTTGAGGTATACCTATGATGAAAATTGGAGACCTCTCTCATCTTTTAAGTGGGAGAACTTGCACAATTGGTGGCTGACTAAATACTTTTTTGCCCCTCTGTATGTCTTGTAGGGAGTCATGTGCTCTGTCTACACTACCGTTCAAAAGTTTGGGGTCACTTAGAAATTTCCTTATTTTTGAAAGAAAAGCACTTTTTTTCAATGAAGATAACTTTAAACTAATCAGAAATACACTCTATACATTGCTAATGTGGTAAATGACTATTATAGCTGCAAATGTCTGGTTTTTGGTGCAATATCTACATAGGTGTATAGAGGCCTATTTCCAGCAACTATCACTCCAGTGTTCTAAAGGTACAGTGTGTTTGCTCATTGCATCAGAAGGCTAATGGATGATTAGAAAACCCTTGTGCAATCATGTTAGGTCTGCAATGCTGCAATTGCTGCAAATGGAGGATTCTTTGACGAAAGCAAAGTTTGAAGGAAAAAATTATTATTTCAAATACAAATCATTATTTCTAACCTTGTCAATGTCTTGACTATATTTTCTATTCATTTTACAACTCATAGTGGTAAATAAAAGTGTGACTTTTCATGGAAAACACAAAAATTGTCTGGGCGACCCCAAACTTTTGAACGGTAGTGTATGTGCGGTCATATAGACATCATCTGGTGGGTCTTCTTCTTCGTTCAGACCACTGAAGGGTCTCCTGTCTCTTGACGGCTGTGTTGTTCACAGTCATGCCTGCAGCGTACTGGTGGAACCTGAGGTGTTTCATGTTCACGGCATCCTTTCTGACATGAAGCAGTTCTCCTCATTCTATTGCTCTCCATCTATTGGGTCTTTTTCTTCTTTGTTCAGACCACTGGTTGAGGGATAAGTGTGTCATAATTCCAGTTCATGGGCAGGATCCTGAAAAAGTGGCTTTCGACCCTGTTCAGGAAGGCCCGTGCATGCCCGTAGAAACCAAGAAACTGGAGCACCCAGAGAAAATCAGCGCTTTGCTTGGCATTTTACGCATTTGTAGTGTAGACTGGCATTCGTCAAGGTTACACATTTGCCGTCATGTAGGCATGGCGAGTCGTCCTACGATGCCTGAGTTCATAGGACGTGCTATGATGATGAGGCAGAAATCATAGGCTGTCCTATGATGTCCTAGAAACGTGCATCAAAGTCTGTCGTACCCTATGTTGGTGAAGGGTGTCCTCCTGCCTCAGACAGGTGCGATGTACTGCTGGAACCTCAGGTGTTTCATCTTCATGGCATCTTTTCTGACATGCAGCAGTTGTCGTCATTCTGTTGCTCTCCATCTGGTGGGTCGTCGTCGTCTTCTTCTTCTTCTTGTTCGTTGAGACCAATGGTTGAGGGATAGGTGCGCCATAATTCCAGTTCATGGACAGGATCATGAAAATAGATCTGAGCAAAAAGAGGCTTTCCGGCATGGCCTCACTGTATATGACATCATAAAGACATGAAGGCAACCTTGATGTATATGACATCATAAAGTCATGTTGCCTGATGTCTGTCACTGTATATGGTAAATGGCATTCACTTATACTGTATAGCGCTTTTATTCTCATCTCTAGATGACCAAAGCGCTTTACAGATCCTGCTATCCACCCATTCACACACACATTCACACACTGATTGCGGCATAGCTGCCAAACATGGCGCTGTCCACACCCACCAGGAGCAATTGGGGGGTTAAGTGTCTTGCTCTGGGACACAACAGCAGGATATCTGGGGAGAGCGGGATTCGAACCACCAACCATCCTGTTATTGGGCGACCTGCTCTACCTCCTGAGCCACTGCCGCCCCCGCATATGACATCATAAAGACATGAAGGCAGGCTTGATGTATATGACATCATAAACACATATTTGTCTACGTGCCATCACTCTTATATGATCTCTGCCTGATCATCATAGGACATCCTATGAACTCAGGCATCATAGAACTCGCGATGCCATCATAAAGATATGATGTCTATATGATGAGACAAATGTGTCTTTATGATGTCATATAGACCATCACTCACGATGCCTAGACTAATGTGTCTTTATGATGTCATATGGCTCTAAATTGGCAAGGTGAATAAGTCATTGGTGTCTTCCTGAACAGGGTCGAAAACCACTTTTTGCTCAGATCTATTTTTATGATCCTGTCCATGAACTGGAATAACGATGCACAGTGGTCTCAACAAAGAAGAAGACGGCCCACCAGATGGAGAACAATAGAATGAAGAGAACTGCTGCACGTCAGAAAAGACGCCATGAAGATGAAACACCTGAGGTTCCAGCGAAGAAGAAGACGACCCACCAGATGGAGAGCAATAGAATGAGAACTGCTGCACGTCAGAAAAGATGCCATGAAGATGAAACATCTGAGGTTCCAGCAGTACATTGCATGCATGACTCTGAACAACACACCCGTCTGCGACAGGAAGAGACCCTTCATCAGCATAGGGTATAACAGACAAGGGATGCACAAACAGACAGGAAACATGTGGCAGTGCGCCATGCACGTGCTGAGTCACTTGTTGCCCAAAGTACCTGCAAAGCGAGCAACGCTAAATGCCAGGCAAGGCACAGACAAGCTGAGACCGAGGAGATGCGGAATAGTCGGCTGGCCACCAACGCTGCACGCCAGGTGACACACAGACAAGCTGAGACCAAGGAGATGCAGAATATCACATGCGCACACTGTGTTCCTATGATTTCACATGACCATATAAGGAGTTCTGAACAACTCCTCCTATATAGACATCATAGGCACATTGTGAGGTCAGAACACTTTCTGCGAGCATGCAGAACTGCTTGCTTACACTTGCTTTCGATGGACATGCAGAAATACTTGCTTCACAATGTCAAAGATCAAAGGCAGGCATCACCATGGTTACTATTGCCATGGTAACAGCAACTTTTGACGGGCAAGCACAAATGCTTGCTTACACCTGTTATCTACGGGCACGCAGAAATACTTGGTTATATTTGGTTTCTACGGGCATGCAAGGGCATGCACTAGTTTTCTGACATGCACTGAATTTTTTACACTGAGTATCCATATGAGAACAACTGTAGTATTACTGCACTACAAATAATTTCAAAAAGTGAGCTTATTGAAGATAATGCTCTGCATATGTCTGATCAGGTATGTATAACTGAAGTTCTCAGTAATTTTACAAGGTTATTGATAGGTTGACAGTATTTCAGATGTGCATTGAGAATAGGTAAGCCATCACTTGGTAAATCTAGCAATGAATCAACAATACCCTTTACATATAAATTAGAAAAGGCACAAACAATACCAGGCATCCATTTTACAAAAAATTATTTTAATAATATATAACAATAATATAAAACAAATAAAATTTAAATGAACGAAAATGAGACAGAACCCAAAAAATGCCACCTCCTGGTTTTTGATGCCCTGATGATGCACCTTGTACCATGGATGTACATGTGGACCTGCCACAGACCAGGAGCATGAGCTAGCGACCTGGAACAAACCCAGTGTATTGTCCGTAGGGATCAGGGTAACGGTCCCTGATTGCCCACACACAGCAACTGGGGATAACCAAGGCAATGGATTAGCCATAGCAACAGCTCGTTTTAGAACAGCATAGCTAAAACGCTGAACATAAACAAAGCACACAAGTGTGTTCCAGCATATCTGCAAAAAACACTCTACCAACAGCAAAGTCTTTAAAGTCAGCTACAGTTTTGCCATGATTACATTATCAAAATTATATAATTATCAGGTTCAATCATGTCTGTGAAACGTTAGCATTACTATAAATTATTAATAATTATATCACTCTATAAAAGCAAGAAATCTTTGTGTATCTGTGTGTGTGTGTGTCATGCTTCATAGGACACCATACGACGGCCTATGATCTCTGCCTGAACATCATAGGATGTCCTATGAACTCAGGCATCATAGGACACAGACAAACGTGTCTTTATGATGTCATATAGACCATGTGTATTTGAACTCAGGCATCAAAGGATACATAGACAAATGTGTCTTTATGACGTCATATAGACACATGTACATGACTCCCTATAAGACTTCACTCTATCACTCTTAAGAAATCTGTGTCACATTTATAGGACATCATAGGATGGCCTATGATCTCTGCCTGAACATCATAGGACGTCCTATGATCTCAGGCATCATAGGACTCGCGATGCCTATATGATGGCACAGACAAATGTGTCTTTATGATGTCATATAGGACTCCCATGTCTTGATGTCATATACAGTGAGTCCATGCCCGAAAGCCTCTTTTTGCTCAGATCTATTTTCATGATCCTGTCCATGAACTGGAATTACGATGCACCTATTCCTCAACCAGTGGTCTCAGTGAGCAAGAAGAAGAAGAAGACCCACCAGATGGACAGCAATAGAATGAGGAGAACTGCTGCACATCAGAAAAGATGCCATGAAGATGAAACACCTGAGGTTCCAGCAGTACATCGCACCTGTCTGAGACAGGAGGACACCCATGCACAAAGAGACAGGAAACATGTGACAGTGCGCCATGCACGTGCTGAGTCACTTGAAGCCTGAAATGCCCGCAAAGTGAGCAACGCTGCATGCCAGGTAAGACACAGACAAGCTGAGACCGAAGAGATGCAGAATAGTCAGCTGACCGCCAACACTGCACGCAAGGCGACACACAGAGAAGCTGAGACCGAGGAGATGCGAAATAGTCAGCTGGCCACCAACGCTGGAATTACGACGCACCTATCCCTCAACCAGTGGTCTGAACGAACAAGAAGAAGACCCACCAGATGGAGAGCAATAGAATGAGAACTGCTGCACGTCAGAAAAGATGCCGTGAACATGAAACACCTCAGGTTCCAGCAGTACACCGCAGGCATGACTGTGAACAACACAGCTGTCTGAGACAGGAGGAGACCCTTCAGCCACAGTCATGCACAAATACTTGCTTATACTTGGTTTCTACGGGCATGGACGGGTATGCACGGGTATGTACTAGTGACAGTAATTTTTAAAAATTGTCAAATGGAGATAAACATCAAAGAAGACTCAATTAAAATCACTGGGCACTTGACATGATTTCAGTAGCTTGTAATCACAAAGACACTGATTTCCACACAGTCTGCTGCAGCCTGTGAATGCTTGTTTCCAGCGCCGTTTGTGTTTCTACATGGCAACACATGCAATGTTATCACGAGGCAACAGTGAGTGCAACACCTACTGGCCAGGAGGTCAAAAAGTAATGGATTGCACCTTTAAGCCTTATTCATGCTGCATTTCCCCTCTAGTCCGTTTTGGTCCGCATACGCTTTGGACGAGCCCAGCGCATATGCGGCGTTGTACATGCTCATTTTTTTCATCTACCAGGCCAAGCAGTTCACGCTTGTGCAAACCTGTTATTTGTAGTTTTGCCCCAGCCCTATGGGTAGCGCAAATGCGCTAACACGCCAGTTTGTTCACCGGCTACAAAACACAAGTGACACACATTTTTTTTTTTTTTTGTAGCAACAACAAAGGAAGAAAGAGGAATTTCCATTTTCCAGTGATCTTCTCCGCTTAAGCTGCTGTTGCTGCAAAAGGATTCATGTATTTTTATTCTCGTCTTCCGCCTCCTCATTGGCTTCCTCATCTACTTTGTCTTTGTATGCTGTGTTGATAGCGCCATGTTGTGAATGGGATGTTCAGTCTTGCGAATGCTCTGTCAATGCTTTCAGATCGTGGACAGGCCACACGGTCACAAAATATGGGTTGCACGTGGTCGTCCGCGGTAGAGTCCTGTGTACACTATCAGAGTGGAGACGATGTAAATTTTGACACACGAGGTTTCCAGTTGCACGTACGCGGACAGTGGAGGTGCAGCATGAATCCAGCTTTACATTGAATACAAACGTAACCAGCATTTATATGAAAGTTGCAAATTTTAAAGGAAAAAAGTCACAAATTTACAGGGGGAAGGGGGGGGGGCTGAAAAATTTGTCAAAATTGACCAAATGTCGTTTATTTTTCAACATTGTCTCCCCTTCAGTCTACACACTTCTTCCATCAGTGTTGCAGCGCTTGGATCCCTGCGGTTGAAAAATAAACCACATCTGGTTAAATTGACCACTATGAACTTTTCAGTTCTCCCTCATACAACAAAAAAGTTGCGAGATCTATGATGAAAATAGTGAATTTATGAGAAAAAAAATAGCAAATTCATGAGGAAAAGTTGCAGATTTATCAGAAAAAAAATTGCTAATTTATGACAAAAATGTTGTGAATATATGTGGGAAAAAACTGCAGCTTTATGAGAAAAAAAATTACAAATTTATTTGAAAAAAGTTGCCAATTTAAAAGAAAAAAGTTTCAGATTTACAAGTACAAAAGTTGCAAATTTATGAGAAAATTTTGCAGTTTTAAAAGAAAAAAGTCACAATTTGATTAAAAAAAAGTTGTAGCTTTACAGCAAAAAAGTGGAAAATTTATGAGGAATAAAGTTGAGATTAAAAGAAGTTGCAAATTTCAGAAAAAATTGCAGATTTGAAAGAAAAGTTTCAGTTTTTTTTTGTTTTTTTTTATTTTATTTTTTTGTGTACTTATTGATCCCCAGAGGGGAAATTCAGGACATCCACCTGGATGGATGAAGCAGCCACGCTACGGCACTATCCCTTCACCATTGACACATACATTCACACCTAGGGCCACTTTAGAATGTCCAATTAATCTAACCTGCATGTTTTTGGCCTGTGGGAGGAAACCCACGCAGACACGGGAAGAACATGTAAACTCCACACAGATCACTGTTGGTCAGGGGCAGGGATCAAACCCAGGATCCCATGGCCAAGGGTGAGTTGCTGTGTTGCCACAGTACTAACCACTGCTCCACCGCACCGCTCTTTTTTTTCCCCTCTCGTTTTTTTTTTTCCACAATATCTTTATTGAACCTTTTTTTTTTTTTAACAAACATGATACAAACAAACACTAACACTAAAGTACTACAAAAAAAAAAAAAAAAAAAAATGCTCTAAAAACACCAACAACCACCAACAAAATCAAGTCTTCAACAATGCTCCTCTGTTTAGTCTAGACAATCCAATACATTAGTATACATATTATGTTCACCAGTTTGGAATTTACAAGGTCCACACACATCATTCACCTTCTTCTTCAAGAGTTATGTTTAAATTTTTTACATAATCAATAAAAGGTCTCCATATATTCTCAAACACAATTTCCTTTGATTTCAGTATATATGTTATTCTTTCTAATGGAAGGTTTGTTAACATCTGTCTTAACCACTGAGTCACATCTGGTCTATGAGTCTTTTTCCATAATAGTGCAATACATTTTTTGGCATTAAGCAAACTGAGGTCTATGAATGTTCTTTCACTTTTATTGAAATTATGCTTTTCTGGGTACAGACCCAACAAAAACAGTTTAGGATTCAATATGATTTGTTTTGAGATTATTTTTTCAATTGTTACCCTCACCTCCTCCCAAAACATTCTTATTAATCTACATTCCCATAAACAATGAAATAGGGTTCCTTTACTTTCCATGCATTTTGTGCATGTATCTGGTATATTTTTGTTATATCTATTTAACTCCTCCGGTGTAACATACATCCGCATTAACCATTTGAAATGTATCAATTTAAGGTGTGCATTTATTGATTTGGTTTGAGCTTCTGTACAAGCCAATTCCCATTGTTCCTCTGAAATTTCAATTTGCAGATCTTCTTTCCAGTAGTTTAATCTTTTCAGTGAATTTTCACTTGAAGATAGTGTCAATGAGTTATAAAACTCTGAAATAATACCCTTTCTTTTACTATCTTTCATCATCATTTTTTCCAAGGATGAATAAATAGGTCGAGTGAGAGCTTTATTTTGATTTGATCGAATAAAGTTTCTAAGTTGAAGATATTTAAAAAAATGTGTTCTATTGAGATTAAATTTGATCCTCAGCTCTTCAAAAGACATTATGTTGTCTGCACATGGCAAATATAAATCCTGAATCTTTTGTATCCCTTTTAAATTCCATACTTTAAATACAGCGTCCGCTCTTCCTGGTTTAAAATATTGATTACCCCATATTGGACTAAATTGTGACAATAACTGTGGTTCTTTTAAATAGTTTTTAGCTTCACACCATATTTTGATCATATGCTTTACAAATGGATTTTTAACTTGTTTTTGTAATTTTTTTGCCGAATCTGAGTATATGAATATGGGAAGAGGTAAAGGTAAATTGTATGATTCCATTTCAGTCCAGTGAGGGAGATCATTTGATGAAAAATAATATGTCATAGACCTCAGTTGTGCCGACCAATAATACAACATAAAATTTGGACATTTCAGACCTCCACGATCAAATGGTAAATATAATAAAGACAAACGTAATCTAGCCCTCCTGTTGTTCCATATAAATTCCACTAACTTTTTTTTTATTCTTGAGAATAGATCTAAAGGTGGTGATAAGGGAATGTATTGAAATAAATAAAGTATTTTAGGTAAAATATTACTTTTAAGTATATTGATTCTCCCGATCATTGACATTGGTAGTGACATCCATCTCTGAGTTAACTCATTGATATCTGACATTAAGGCTTCATAGTTGACACTGGCGACTGATTCTAGCTTAGGCATAATTTGGATTCCTAAATATTTAAACTGATTTACAACATTGAATTGATTTACCTCAGGGGCTGGGTAATTTCTCTGGGTCTCATTTAGCATTAATATTGAAGATTTAGTTTTATTTATTTTATATCCTGATATTTCCCCAAAATTCTTTATTAAATTCAACAAGGTTGGAATTGATTTTTTTAGATTCGACATAAACAAAATTATATCATCGGCGTACAGGGAGATTTTATGTTCTGTTGGTCCAACTTTAATTCCATATATTTGTGAATGTAAACGTATCGCTATCGCTAAAGGTTCAATTGCCATAGTAAACAGTAAAGGTGAAAGTGGACAGCCTTGTCGACATCCTCTATTGATTTTTATTGGTTTTGAAATATTGTTATTTGTTAGGATTTCTGCTGTAGCATTATTGTATATTATTTGAACCCATTTTATGAAATTATTTCCAAGTCCAAACCTTTGTAGGACTTCAAAAAGAAAGGGCCATTCAACTCTATCAAAGGCCTTTTCGGCGTCCAATGATAGGAGAGCTGTATCCGGTGCTTCTTTATTAAAATAAATAATATTAAATAGTCTTCTTACATTATGGAAGCCTTGTCTACCCTTTATAAAGCCATTCTGATCTCGATTAATAATATTTGGTAAAATTTCTTGTATTCGTCTTGCTAAAATTTTACAGATTATCTTAAGGTCGGCGTTTAATAGGCTTATTGGTCTCATATTTTCACATTTATTAGAGGGCTTACCTGGTTTTGGCAGCAGTATAATTAAGGCATTATAGATTAGAACTCGTCTATCTGTTTTTCTATATACTTGACAAATTCCTCATCCTGAAGCCATTTATGCTGAAATTGCCATCTACCTGATTCCTTTGTCAATTTTTTATCTACATATATTAGACAACAGGGTGCATGATCAGAGATCACGATGTTATCATAAAAGCAGTTTTGAATCTTGGACCTTAATTCTGTGGAAATCAAAAAATAATCAATACGTGAGAATGTCTTGTAGGTACTGGAATAACAAGAATAGGCTTTAATTTGTGGTTTCATTTCTCTCCATATATCTAACAATCTCAATTCTTTCATAAAATGATTAATAGTCATCCTACATCCAATGTGCGTACAATCCAGTCCTGTTGATCTATCCACACCTGGATTCAATGTACAATTAAAATCCCCTGCTATTATATGTTGCCCTGTAAGTGATGATAAGATGAGAAATAAATTAGCAAAGAACTTCTGATCATCTATATTGGGACCATATAAGTTCACAAGATTTATATTTTCTAATAGCAAAGAACCTTGAATGATTACATATCTTCCAAATTTGTCTCCAATTACATTTTTCACCTGAAAAGGAACTGATTTATGTATGAGAGTCATAACTCCCCTGGCTCGGGATGAAAATGAAGAGGTGAATACACTTCCCTGCCATCTACTCCTAATTCTTTTAACATCCTCCTCTATCAGATGAGTTTCTTGTAAAAACACAATTCTTGAACCCATGTCCTTTATTTTATTCATAACTTGTTTAAGTTTTTTTAAATTTTGTAGACCTCTGCAATTCCATGAAGTTAAATTAAGATTAACACTTTGGTCCATGATCAATAGAGAGTTTGGGATTACCTTGCAGTGTAAACATGCTCATACAGAGAAGCAAAAACATGAGTGGTTGAACATTCATCCTACAAACTACACACAAACAAATTTCCCCTTCCCACACTTGTGGCAAACCCCCCAAAATCAAAAGAAAAATTCTGTCTCCCGATATAGCCATCGACCGTTCCACACCCACGGGGAACAGCCTAAGCCACTCCTTCATCATCCTCCCAATCACCCTAACTCTACTGCTTTTAATGACGTAACATTAACTCTCCTCTGTAGTTTTCCAACTTAACTCCAAAATTTTTAACAACTTTGTACATCATAGTTTTTTTTTTTGTTTGTTTTGTTTTTGTTTTGTTTTTTTAATATATAATACAATCTATATTTTGTAAACTTACTATTTACTTCAAGTCAGTCAGATGCCTGTGCAAATGCTTAATTATTCTACCTTATATTTTGTTCATGCTTAGCTCCCACCAGTCTCTTCTTCTTCTTTGATCTTCTTGATGAACTCCTGCGCCTCCTCTGGGGTCTTGAAGATGTGGGTTCTGCCCTCATACGTGGTCAGCAGTCTCGCAGGATAGATTACACCATGACGAATCCCAAGGTTGCGCAGCTCCTTACGTATGGGATCAAACTGCTTCCTCAATTGCTGGATTCCTGTGGCCAAATCTGGGTAGAACCGCACCTGCTGGTCCTGGTGTTTAATCTCTCCTTTAGCACGTGCAGCGTTGAAGATCTTCATCCTGTCTCTGTTGCTAAGAAACTTCATAATTAAGGTCCTCGGCGGTCCCTTATCTCTCCGTGGGCCAATACGATGTGCTTTTTCCAGAACCACTGCTGATTGCAACTCCTCGCTGCCCAGCACCTCCGGAATCCACTTTTCCAGAAAGGAACATACGTCTCGACCTTCTGATTCCTCTGGAAGACCCACCAGCCTCAAATTATTCTGTCTCGACCGAGATTCCAAATCCAAAATATTATCTTCCAGAGATTTATTTTTTTTTTCCAAAGTGCGCACCTTTAATTGAAGACGGGTGACGTCATCTTCAGCACTAGCGAGACGGAGCTCCATCTGCGCCGTTCGTTCTACACAGTCACCCAATTCCTTTCTTATTCCTTCCAACGCTGTCATAATCCCATCAAATCTAGAGGAAAAGTCCGCTCTCATTGAACTCATGGCAGCCATCAGCGCATCTGCGCCATTCCCCGCAGACATCGCACCATTGCCAGCCTCCTCCGCCATATATGGAGTTTTGTTTGCTGCGTCACAGACCTGAAAGTCCGTTAATTTGGACTGTTTCGGCGGCTCGCTTTTTCCTTTTCCTGGTTTTCCAGCCTTAGGCTTCGTCGACATATCCTCGCCCAAATGCTGGGATACGTTCTGTCCCAAATGAGAGAGTTATTTGCCGATTTTTTTTCTCCAGGAGCAGAGCAGAGCGAGACACGTCCGTCCTACGTGGCAGCCATAACCGGAAGTGAAAGTTTCAGTTTTATTTAAAAAAAGTTAACTTTACAACAAAAAGTAGCAAATTTATGAGAAAAAAAGTTGCAAATTTATGAGAACAAAGGTGAAAATTTATGCGAAAACAGTTGCAAATTTACATGAAAAAAGTTGCAAATTTATAAGAAAAAAGTTGCAAATCTGAGATTTATTTATTTATTTATTTTTATTTATTTATTTCGGATAGATTAAAAGTAAAGATTAAAAGAAACAGAATAATATAACAAATGGGAAAAAAATCCATCAAGGTCAAATTAAACAATAACTCCTCTGATTATACATTTCAACATAAGTTACCCGAAATGGGTGGTGGCTGAAGCCGCAGCTTATATTGCCCACCCATAAATTTGCATATTTAAAAGAAAAAAGTCACAATTTGAAAAAAGCTGGAATTTTACAACAGAAAAGTAGCAAATTTTTGAGAAAAAAGTTGCAGATTTAAAAGAAATATTTTGCAAATTGCTACCAATGGAAAAACTCTGAAATCAACCCAAGAATGCTCAGATCTCCTCACTGTTGACTTTATTTATCCCTCAAGGGGCACTTGATTAAAAAATCACCTTGTACATTGATGCTCAGGGGTTGGGCAAACACAATAAGCAAAACAAGAAGACAGACTGAAAGCCATATCTACAGCCATTAGAAAGAGCGCTATAATTAACACTATAAAAATACAACAATGAGATTAGGGTTACTAAAAGAATATAAGAACAGTCGTGATAAAAACAAAACCGAAAGCCCATATAAATAAATAAAAGCCTATGTGTGCCATCTACTAACCCTAAGAAGCATTTAGTAACTTTATTGCTAAGGGAATGAAAGACGACTTCTTCTTTTAGATTTGATTGACGGTTGGCAACCAGCTTACAGATGCATTACCGCCACTGACTTGATTATCATCACTCTATATCTTTGTATAAGGAGCTCTGAACAACTCGTGTGAAAAACTTATCTGTCCTTGGACTGTCCTTGGCGGCGTCAATAGCTGTGCCAGCCAGCCAGCCAGCCAGCAACACCACAAGGAATGAAAGACTTCTGCTTCTTCTTCTCTCGATTACTGGCGGATAGCAAACAACTGAAAGGTGCATACCACCACCTACTGTACAAGAGGGTCTTGACATAACGTTCGGCTCAGGAGACGCACACACACAGGCTCAGAGTAGTTCAAACTGTTTATTAACAACAGGGATGTTTGAGTGCGTGTCTGCGGAATGTTAATGTGTTGGTGGTGGCGTCTGCTTCGGACCCAGAGGCAGGAGACCGTTCAGCCGGCAACCCTATGGGAGAAATCAGACACAGGGTGATGAGCACACACCAACACAGGAGGAGAATAGGCGAGGGAGAGAAGCTTACTTGTTAGGACAGATGACTGGCGCTTCAAGGATGGAAGCCCGGGAGACAGCCACCTGCAGGGCTCGGTGCAGCAGCGAGGAGAGACGAGGGACGGGATTGTCCGCCGCCAAGGAATCCACCTGTGCACAGGGGAGCAGACTGGAGAGATGAGGTAAGTGATTTTCTTACCGATGACGAGGATGCTGAAGAGAATGTGGCAGAAGCCCATGGAAGGGAAATGAAGTCTACGGCTTCAGACCGAAGCTCAGGGCGAGGCGGCTTATATCCCTCGCCGCTGATGACTGACAGGTGTGTGAGCAGGTGGCGCCGTTGATGAGCGGCGCGGCGTGACAGTACTCCCCCCTCTAGCAGCGCCTCCTGGCGATGGCTTATCCGGGTGCGCTCGGTGGAAGTCCGCGATGAGCGATGGGTCCAACACAAACGACGGGGGCACCCACTGTCGATGCTCGGGCCCATAGCCCTCCCAGTCCACCAAGTATTGCAACCCACGACCCCGGCGCCGGGAGTCCAGGATGGAGGAGACGGACCAGGCCGGATGGCCACCAACCATCCGGGGTGCGGGTTGCGCTGCAGGAGGAGGGCAAAGGGGGTCGGTAACTGCCAGCTTCACCTTCGACACGTGGAAAGTGGGATGGATGCGGAGGGAGGGGGGAATAGCCACGCGCACAGCCACCGGGTTGATGATCCGGGTGATGGGAAAGGGACCCATGAAGCGCTGTGCCAGCTTTCTCCTCTCGCCTTTTAGGGTGACGTCCTGGGTGGAAACGTAGACAAGTTGCCCAACTCTGTACGCCGGGGCAGGTCTTCTACGCCGGTCCGCCACGGTCCTGTTGCGCTCCGCTGTGCGTAAAAGCGCATGACGCGCGGCGGCCCAGGTGGAGCGGAACTGCCTCACGTGCGCCCTAACTGACGGGACAGTTACCTCGCTCTCCTGCGCTGGAAGCAGCGGGGGGTCGTAACCCAGGGACGCCTTGAAGGGGGACATCCCCGTTGCAGAAGAGCGGGCGGTGTTGTGGGCGTACTCCACCCAGGCGAGATGGTTGCTCCATGACGTCGGCTTGGATCTTGCAACACAGCGGAGCGCAGCCTCCAGCTCCTGATTGGTCCTCTCACACTGCCCGTTAGACTGGGGGTGATGGCCGGAGGAGAGGCTGACCTTGGCTCCGATGGCGTTGCAAAAGGACCTCCAAACCTCGGATGAAAATTGGGGACCCCGGTCCGAGACCACGTCCACCGGAATCCCGTGCAGCCTGACCACGTGTTGGATGAGGAGGCCCGCCGTCTCCAGGGCGGTAGGGAGACCTCGCAGGGGGACGAAGTGTGCCGCCTTGGAGAAACGGTCCACGATGGTCAGGATGGTGTTAAAGGAGCTGGAAACGGGAAGTCCGGTGACGAAATCCAGTGCGATATGCGACCAGGGCCTGCCGGGGACGGGCAGAGGCTGGAGCAGACCCGCTGGAGGGGCATTTCCTGACTTGCTGGTGGCACAGACTGGGCAAGCCCGGGCGTAGCGGGCTGCATCCCTCCGCAGGCCTGGCCACCAAAAAGACCGTTGGAGGAGGCTGATCATCCGGGAGGTGCCAGGATGACAGGTGAGCCGGGAGGTGTGGAGCCAGTGGATGACCTCTCCTCGGACCGCAGATGGGATGAACAGTCTTCCCTCCGGTCCGCCGCCAGGATCAGGTTCCACCTCCTGTGCCTTCCGGATCTTTGCCTCGATATCCCACGAGATGGCTCCCACGACGCACGACCTGGGCAGGATGGAGTGGGGCGTCTCCTCCGATTCCACGGGAGTGAACTGCCTAGAGAGGGCGTCAGGCAGGCCGTTCTTAGAGCCAGGCCTGAAGGTGATAGAAAATTGGAACCTGGCGAAGAACAGAGACCAGCGCGCCTGGCGGTCATTCAGGCGCTTGGCAGATCGTAAATACTCCAAGTTCTTGTGGTCCGTAAGGACCACAAACGGCAGGTTCACCCCCTCTAGCCAGTGGTGCCACTCCTGCAGGGCGAGCTTGATGGCCAAGAGCTCTCTGTCCCCCACATCGTAGTTCCTCTCCGCCGGGGACAAGCGCCGGGAGAAGAAGGCGCACGGTCGTTTGGCGCCATCGTCCGGTGACCGCTGGGACAGCACTGCTCCCACTCCCGTGTCCGAAGCATCTACCTCGACGATGCACTGCAGCGCGGGGTCGACCTGGCGAAGGACCCGGGAGGAGGAGAATTCCGCCTTCAGCACCTCAAAGGCGGCAGCGACCTCTTCGGTCCACCGGAACGGGACCTTCGGGGACGTGAGGCGGGTCAGTGGTCCAACGATGGTACTGAAGTTGGGGACAAAGCGGCGGTAGAAATTGGCGAAGCCAACAAATTGCTGCACCTGCTTCCGGGATGCAAGTGTAGGCCATTCCACCACCGCCTTTACCTTCTCTGGGTCAGGGAGCACCTTATCGTGGGCGATGATGAACCCCAGGAAGGACGTACTCCTGGCGTAAAATTCACACTTTTCTGCCTTTACGTACAGACGATTCTCCAGCAGCCTTTGGAGGACCCGCCTCACGTGGACCTGGTGCTCATCCCTGGACTTTGAGAAGATGAGAGTATCGTCCAGGTAGACGAACCCGAAAAGGCCAATCAAGTCCCGGAGGACGTCATTAATGAGGCGCTGGAAGACTGCAGGAGCGTTGGTCAACCCGAACGGCATCACCAGGTATTCAAAGTGGCCGTTCGGGATACGGAAGGCCGTTTTCCACTCATCTCCCTCCCGGATCCGGACGAGGTGGTAAGCGCTGCGTAGGTCCAGCTTGGTGAACCAGGTCGCCCCCTGGAGGGAGTGGAAAGCAGTGTCCATGAGAGGCAGGGTGTAACGGTCCTTCTCCGTGATATTATTGAGGGCCCGGTAGTCGATACAAGGGCGGAGGGACCCATCCTTTTTTCCCACGAAGAAGAACCCTGCCCCCACAGGTGACGATGATGGGCGGATTATCCCGGCGTTTAATGACTCCTTCAGATATGTGTTCATCGTCTCCTTCTCCGGCGCTGACAGGCTGTAGAGCCGACCAGAAGGTAACGGCGCCCCCTGGCGGAGGTTGATGGCACAGTCGTAGGGCCGATGAGGGGGAAGAGACATAGCTTTCGCTTTACTGAACACCATACCCAGGTCGTGAAACTCCGGAGGCACCAGGGACAGGTCCGGGGGTGCAGCGTCTGTCGCGGGGGGAGGGGCGGATGGCGAGCAGGCAGCGGACTGGAGGCAGGTGCCCAGGCAAAATGTACTCCATGCCGATACCCCAGCTGATCTCCAATCCAGGACCGGATTGTGAAGGCGGAGCCAGGGATACCCCAAGATGACGGGCGACACAGAGTTGGGAAGGATGTAAAAGGTCATCTCCTCCCGGTGGTTTCCCGAGATGATGACCGGTAGGGGGACAGTTTGATGTGTCACTCTCCCAAGGGTGGCACGGGAGAGGTGGACTAGGGAGATAGGAGTGTTGAGTGCCTGGCAGCGGATGCCCAATCGGGTTGCCAGGCTTTGTGAAATGAAGCTGCCTTCTGCGCCCGAATCCACCAGTGCGTGGGTGAGGTGCCCAGTGGGGTTATGGCAGAAACGGATGGGCAGCTTCAATTGGGTGAGTGATCCTAACCGATTGACATCCGCGAGGCTTCCAACAGTGACTCGCGGACCCCACCGACTGGCTTTCCATGGACAACGCTCCACGGTGTGTTGGTCGCCTCCGCAATACATGCAGAGGCCCAACTCACGGCGGCGTTGTTTCTCCACAGGGGAAAGTTTAGTCCAGCCCGTCACCATCGGCTCCGACTCCTCGGGGCACGATGCTGGCGGCGCCGCCAGGGGGCGAGCTTGGAACAGGTGCAGCGAGGCTCCACGAGGGCAAGAAGAAGAAGACTTCCGCCCCGAGGAGCGCTCGCGCAGCCTGTTATCCAAACTTACCGCTAAGGACGTCAGCTCCGCTAGCGTCCCAGGGATATCCCGACCAGCCAGTTCATCCCTCAGATCACTATTGAGGCTGCGGAGGAACAGGCCACAGAGGGAGCGTTCCTCCCAGCCCAATACCTCCGCCGCTACCCGGAAGTCGACCGAGTGGTCCGCTGCCGACCGGCTTCCCTGCTGGAGAGCGAGAAGCCGATCGACCTGGACCGTTTCGGTTTGAGAATGGTCAAAGACCTCCAGAAAGTGCCTCACGAATTGATCATAGGTGAGGGTGGCATAACTGGGCCTCGCCATTACGGCGTAGGTCCAAGTTAACGCACGCCCCTCCAGAAGATTCCCTATGTAACCAATTCGGCTGTGATCCGAGGGAAAATCTCCGGGCACACGGTGGAACACGGACTCACACTGCATAATGAACCCCCGCGCTCCGCCGAGCTTACCGCTAAAGCGGGCGGGGGTCGGAATCGGTGTGAGCCGAACCGGTGCCACTGGAGCCGGCTGGACGGCCGCTGGAACAGCAGGAGCCGCGCCACCCTGGCGAGTCGGGAGGAACGGCTGTTGGGGGTCCAAGCGGTTCAATCGGTTAGTTAATTCTAATAATTGATTAAGAACCACCTGTTGCTGATAAACAATCTGATCCACCCGAGCCTCGAGGATGGTAAACCGGTGTGCGAGCCCGCCGTCTGCCGAGCCGCTCTGCTGAAGCCGTACTGACATAACGTTCGGCTCAGGAGACGCACACACACAGGCTCAGAGTAGTTCAAACTGTTTATTAACAACAGGGATGTTTGGGTGCGTGTCTGCGGAATGTTAATGTGTTGGTGGTGGCGTCTGCTTCGGACCCAGAGGCAGGAGACCGTTCAGCCGGCAACCCTATGGGAGAAATCAGACACAGGGTGATGAGCACACACCAACACAGGAGGAGAATAGGCGAGGGAGAGAAGCTTACTTGTTAGGACAGATGACTGGCGCTTCAAGGATGGAAGCCCGGGAGACAGCCACTTGCAGGGCTCGGTGCAGCAGCGAGGAGAGACGAGGGACGGAATTGTCCGCCGCCGAGGAATCCACCTGTGCACAGGGGAGCAGACTGGAGAGATGAGGTAAGTGATTTTCTTACCGATGACGAGGATGCTGAAGAGAATGTGGCAGAAGCCCATGGAAGGGAAATGAAGTCTACGGCTTCAGACCGAAGCTCAGGGCGAGGCGGCTTATATCCCTCGCCGCTGATGACTGACAGGTGTGTGAGCAGGTGGCGCCGTTGATGAGCGGCGCGGCGTGACAGGTCTAACATTATGTCATCTGAGCCCGACCCCTAAATTCTATGACTTAATCCTCTGTGTTACTTAAAAAAGAGAAAAGAGCCCTCCTCGTGATTCTTATTGCCTCTCCATCTCTATCTGTTCCCAGAATCCCATTTAAATCCCATTCCCTACCGGCTTCTCGAACTTCATTTTCCATTATCTGTCTTTCATTTACGTATTTGTAACAGTGTAATGAGATGTGCTCGACATTTTCTTTTACTCCACATTCTCTACATTTGTCACTTTCGCTTTTCCCCATGGTGAATAAAGTGCCATTTAAGATAAGATAAGCCTTTATTAGTCTCACAATGAGGAAATTCCAGGATTGCAACAGCACAGGGATAGCAACACTCAGAACAATAATTTAGAAGATAAGAAAATAAGAGCAGTGAATATACATATGTACACATAAATATAATTGTATAATATTGGTGTCAGGTCAGGCATTGGCTTGCTTTCTACCAGATAACCATGAAAACAGGTACTACCTGTCTCATGGGTCGGGCCATCGGCAACTCTACCGGCATCCTTGCCCTTCCGAGGGCGTGGAGGGTGATACAGGGCATCCTGGCAGAACTAAAAACAATATCTGTCACAGGTCTGTGGTGGACCACTCCCAGTTACACAGGGTGAGACTGGACATCCTGGCAGATAAACACATCTGTCGCAAGGTCTGTGGTGGACTGTGCCAGTCGGTGCATTGTGACATGCACTACACAAAGAGCAGAGATAAACAAACCTATCATCTGGTCAGTCAGTGCAACAGATACTGGAGTCAGTTTGTCTTGGCTTGTCCTTGCCACTGATAATACCTTTATCTGCGAAGAATGTGCTGCTAGTCCAGCAAAAGCTAGTAGTACTCAAATACTTTGCAAGCAGTTTCATGAAATGGTCAATCAGAAAGCAACTCATACCGGCTCGGACATCGCCCGGGCGTACAAGGTCCACGCTGATCTGTTCACACTTCCGACAGTCAGCGAAAAGGTAAGCTAGGAGCAGGAAGACAAAAGAAGATGAAAACAGCAACCTTGTGCATAGCAGAATGGAATGTACGCACTCTGTTGGACAGAACAACATCACAGCGCCCAGAAAGACAGACTGCGCTTGTGGCCCTGGAAATGAACAGGTACAATGTAGACATAGCTGCACTTAGTGAAACAAGATTGCCTGGATATGACAGCTTGGAAGACCATGGGTACATCTTCTTTTGGAGTGGGAGATCAACTCAAGAAAGGAGAGAAGCAGGAGTGGGCTTTGCTGTTAGAAAGGAGACAGCAGCAATGCTTGAGGAGGAACCGGTGCCAATCAACGACAGGATAATGACTATGAGACTCCCACTACAGCGCAAGATGTATGCCACACTCATCGGTGTATATGCCCCAACAATGACAAACACAGAGGAGGTGAAGGAAGAATTCTACAGTGATTTACGTGAGACTATCAGGCGTGCACCAACTGATGACAGGCTGATACCCGTTGGGAGATTTTAATGCCAGAGTTGGTTCAGACACTCGAGAAATGGCAAGGAGTGCTAGGCAGTCATGGAGTAGGCAAGTGCAATGCTAATGGAGAACTTCTACTTGCACTATGTTCAGAGTACAACCTTGTGAAAACCAACACTCTATTTAAGCACAAGGACACACACAAGAAGACATCGATGCACCCAAGATCCAAGCACTGGTACTTATTAGACTACATCATAGTCAGGCAGAGAGACAGAAGGGATGTATTGGACACCAGAGCAATGAGAGGCGCGGACTGTGGCACTGATCATGTTATGCTGAGATCTAGATTAAGGATTTGGAGATGAAAACAGCACTGCAGGATGGGTCCAAAGCCACCACGGAAGCTAAACACTAGTGCACTGAAAGGCCAAAAGAAGCAGGAAGAACTTACACAGGAAATGGATGAAAATTTGAAAGACTGGGACAGCAACAACTCAGAGAATGACATAGAAGAGAAATGGGCAACACTGAAGGATACGGTGTATCAGACTGCGAGTGATGTATTGGGCTACCCTGAGAGGAAACATCAAGATTGGTTTGATGAGCATGATGAACACCTGAAGAAACTACTAGAAGCGAGGAATACAGCTAGGCAGGAAAACCTACAGTGTAACACAAGGTCGAAGAAGAAGAAATACTCAAAGGCTCAGAGTGAGCTACAGAAGTACACCAGAGAGATGAAGTCCAACTGGTGGGATGAAAAAGTGGAGAAACTTCAAACTGCAGCACACAGGAAGGACATGAAAACATTCTTCACAGGTCTGAGAGAAATCTATGGCCCTAAACCAAGAGGATTGATCCAACTAAAGGCTATGGATGGTGAAACGGTTTTGCAGGAGAAAGACAAGATCCTGGACAGATTTGCAGACCACTTTGACCAACTACTAAACAACCCTGGAGATCTCACTGAAGAGGCTAAAGAAGCTCTACTGCAGTGACCAGCTGTATCAAGTCTGGATGAACCACCAAATTTTGATGAACTAATGGCAGCTATCAGGACAACACAGGATGGTAAAGCTCCAGGAAGGGATGGAATTCCAGCAGAAATGTGGAAATTTGGTGGTGTTCAGCTGACCAACTGCCTGCACAAGCTCATCCAAGAGATATGGGATGCCCAGAAAGTACCTCAAGACTGGAAGGATGCAAGTATTGTGCCTTTGTTCAAGAAAGGTGACAGGAAGGATTGTGGAAATTACTGAGGTATATCACTGCTAGCCACTGTTGGTAAGATTCTCTCACGTGTACTACTTAACAGACTCAGTGAACACATCTCGTAGAATGTACTACCGGAAACCCAGTGCAGCTTTAGAAGTGGAAGAAGCACAATGGACATGATTTTCTGCTTGAAACAGGTTCAAGAAAAGTGTATCGAACAGAACATGCCGCTTTATGTAGTCTTCATAGACTTCAATAAAGCCTTCGATACTGTTTCGCGACAAGGACTTTGGCAGGTACTCAAGAAATATGGTTGTACAGTGAAGTTTGTCAGTCTGATCGAGACACTCCATACAGGTATGCAAGCAAACGTGGCAGTGAGTGGTTCAGTATCTAAAGACTTTTCAGTAAGCAACAGGGTGAAACAAGGGTGTGTGCTGGCACCTACACTCTTCTCGCTATATCTGGTAGCAATGATTGAGGTGGCCTTCAAAGACACTTCAGATGGAGTATACATTCAAACAAGGAAAGAAGCAGACTTGTTCAGTGTGGCACAGTTTAAAGCCAAGAATAAGACATCGATAAAGGTAATAAGAGAAATTTGGTCTTTGCCGATGACAGTGCTCTAGTTGCACACAGTGCGGAAGATATGCAATCTTTACTGGAGAAATTTGCAAGCAGCCGATAGGTGCCTTTATCAACCACCGAAGTTCCAATTATCAACATCACTACCAGAAGAGATCAGCATTGGTACAGAGCCACTAGTCAAGTGCAAGACTTTCAAGTACGTAGGGAGTAGTGTTTCACAGAATGCTAGGCTGGAGGATGAACAATCTCTCAGAATGGGAAGAGCGAGCGCTGTTTGGAAACTTGAGGGAGAGACTGTGGAACAATCAACATGTGTCTATCCGTGTGAAATGCGAAGTGTACAGAGCGACAGTACTGGCTACTCTATTGTATGGTGCTGAAACTTGGACTGTCTAGAGAGTGCAGGTGAAGAAACTCCACGTGTCCATGATGAGACACCTTCGAGCCATAATGAACATCTCATGGAAAGACAAGATAACCAACATAGAAGTGTTGAAACGAGCTGGTCTACCATCAATGGAGGACATGCTAATAAAGATGAACCTGAGATGGCTCGGACATGTTGAGAGGATGGACCACCAGTGTCTCCCTTGGCAGTTACTCTACTCACAGTTATGCGAGGGCAAACGCAATCAGGGTAGACCAAGGCTCAGATTTAAAGACACTGTAAAAAGAAACTTGAAGAAGTTGGACATAGACAGGAGTTCCTGGCAGCGGAAGGCTAAGGACAGAGCTGTGTGGAGGAATCTGATCAGACCTAAATGAAACAGTCATTGTCACCCATGACAGACTGCTATGATGATGATGATGATGATGATGATGATGATGACACATAAATATACAGTATATATACACAGTGCGGAGCATTGTAGCTAGATGCAATAAACAGCATAACCGTCTATTTAGTTACCCTACATAGTATGAATATGTACCCTTACATATTGTCACCCTCCGTAGCAATTGATATTGTCGTAGTTGTATACTGGAGGGGACCATTTGTGTAAGTCTGTTGCGTCTTTTGCATTCAATACTATTAGGTCGTCACGTTTTTTGTTTTTTCTTTGCTATCTCTGCGAGCAGCCCTGCTTAGGTTATAAAGTCTGACAGCCATAGGTAGGGAAGGACCTGCAAATCCTCTCGGTTGCGCACCTAGGATGATGTAGCCTACTGCTAAATGAGCTCCTCAGTGCGTTCAGTATGTCCTGCAAAGGGTGGGACTCGGACTCCAGCAGAGATGACAGTTTAGCCACCATCCTTCTCTCTCCTATCTCCTCCACTGGGTCAAGGCGTTGTCCCAGGACAGAGCTAGCTTTCTTGATCAGTTTGTTCAGTCTCTTGCTATCGGCTGCTGTGATGCCACTGCCCCAGCAGACCACTCCAAAAGTGATGGCTGATACCACCACCGTGCCATAGAATGTCTTCAGGAGCACCCCTTGTACACCAAAAGACCTGAGCCTCCTCAGTAGGAGCAGCCTGCGCTGTCCCTTCTTGTAGAGTGGGTCGGTATTTTGTGACCAGTCTAGTTTATTGTTCAGATGAACACCCAGGAACTTGTAGGATGTCACCATCTCAATGTCTGTTCCCTGGATGTTTACTGGTGCTGTGAGGGGTTGTCCTTGCCTGCGGCAGTCCACCACCAGCTCCTTAGTTTTCCTCGCGTTAATCTGGAGGCAGTTCCGATGGCACCAAAGTCCTGGACAAGTCCTCTGTACTCAGCTTCATCTCCGTTGGAGATGAGGCCAACGATCGCAGTCGTCAGAGAACTTCCGTAGATGGCAGTGTGTTGTGTTGTGTGAGAAGTCCGCAGTATAAAGGGTGAACAGGAAGGGAGCCAAAACCGTTCCCTGGGGGGCCCCCGTACTGCCGATGATCGTGTCGGACACACAATCCCGGGTTCTCACAGGATCCATGATGACAGGTGCTGGTCCACCCCTGCGCACAGCAGCTTGTCCCTCAGGATCATCGGTTGGATGGTGTTGAAAGCACTGGAGAAGTCAAAGAACATGATCCTCACCGCATTCCCGGGCTTCTCCAGGTGGCACAGGGAACGGTGAAGGAGGAAGATCATTGCATCCTCCACTCCAATGCCATGCTGGTAGGCGAACTGGAGGGGATCCATTGCTGGTCCCACCAGGGGGTGGAGGTGAGCAAGGAGCAGTCTCTCCAGGGTCTTCATCATGTGAGACGTCAGGGCCACTGGTCTGTAGCTGTTCAGGTCTCTGGGGTGGGAAGTCTTTGGTACAGGTACCACACAAGATGTTTTCCACAACTGTGGTACCCTCCCCAGCTTCAGGCTCAGCTTGAAGATGTGCTCCACAATCCCACACAGCTCATCTGTGCAGGACTTGAGGAGCTTCGCTGATGCTGTCCGGTCCCGAGGCCTTCCTTGCCTTGATCTTCCGCAGCTTCATCCTCACCTGGGTCTTAGTGAGGGTCAGGTTGGGGGGCTGTGTGCTGGGAGTGGGGGGGTGTTGGTGGAGAGGGGTGTGGACAGCAGGTCTCAATGACTTTAGAAGCGGCAGTGGTTGGTGTGCAGGCGGGGGGGAGGGTGGTTGGTCATACCTATTAAAAAACAGGTTCAGATTGTTCATCCACTCCCTGCCCCCCGTGGCCTGGGAGGAGGTATTCTGGAGCCCAGAGATGGTTTTGAGGTTTCTCCAGACCCCGCCGATGTCGCTCCATTGCAGCTTGTCCTCCCATCTTCTTCCTGAAGCTGTCCTTGCCTTCTCTGATCTTCCTCCTCAGCGCCCTCTGTACGGACTTCAGCATCTCCCTGTTCCCCGACCTGAAGATCCTCTTCTTCTCTCTCAGAAGTGTTTTTATCTCAGGGTTGATCCAGGGTTTGTTGTTCAAGCAACACCGTATGGTCTTGGTGGGTACGGTGTTGTCCACACAGAAGTTGATGTAGTCCGTGATGGTGTGAGTGAGGCCATCGATGTCCTCACCATGTGGATTGCAGAGCTGCTCCCAGGCAGTGATTTCAAAACAGTCCTTAAGAGCATCCATTGCTTCCTCAGACCATATCTTCACCGTGCGCATGACTGGAGGTTGTCTGTGTACTAGGGGTTTGTACACCGGCAGGAGATGAACCAAGTTGTGATCCGATCTCCCGAATGGGGGGAGTGGTGATGAGGTGTACGCCTCCTTAGAGTTTACATGGAATAAGTCCAGTATTTTATTGTCTCTAGTGTGGCATGTGACATACTGGGTGAACGTGGGCAGAATGGGGGACAGTGAAATATGATTGAAATCACCGGAGATGAGGAGGAGAGCATCTGGGTGTTCTGTCAGCAGCCTGCCAGTTACTGAGTGAATGGCGTCACGCGCTGTCCCAGTGTGCGCCGTCGGATTTGCATAAATAACAATGCAGATCACATGTGAGTATTCTCTTGGGAGATAGGTAGTCTGCATGCTAACAGCTAGCAACTCAATGTCTTTGCTGCAGTGCTGTTCCTTGACAGTGATATGTCCTGGTCTGCACATTGACATGCATTATCACTCCTCTGCCCCTTGCCTTCCCACTGTCTGGTGTCCGGTCTGCCCGTATTGCGTGAAAACCCTCCAGTTCAATGTTAGCATCTGTTGCTAGTTCTGTTAGCCACGTCTCAGTAAACAACATCATGCTAATCTCTCTGAAGACGCTCATACGTAACGAGCCATAGCTGCTAGCTCATCTGTCTTATTGAGTAGAGATCGTACATTCCCCATAATAACGGATGGAAGGACGGGTCTGTACCTTATATTTCTCGCCCGCCGTCTTGCTCCAGCACTACATCTACTTCACTTCTGTCTTATTTCTACCGGTATGTCGTATTCTTGCGTTAGCATCATGGGCTGATTAAGTGCTAACAGTTGGTCTCTATTGTACTGCCTCCTAAAAGCAGTGGCTCCATCCGCTGGTTCAGGAGACATTTGGGCGATCCGTGTGTCTGTGATGGATAGGGTGTCACCGGATCAGAAAATTTAGCAAGAGAATCCAGATAGTAAATAGAAATAGGAAGAAATTGATCCGCTGTCGCAAAAAGGCAGCCTACTCGTGTGGTGCCGTTTTGAGATTTAAACGTGTGTGATCCAGTCTGAGTCTTGCCATAATGATGTCTTCCCTCCTTTTGGTTGTTATGAAATTCTTTATTGCAATAGATTTTTGTATTTTGTAATACGATCTACCTTTATGATCTTCATCCCATCTTTTTTGCCATAGCTCATTTCCTTTTTTCTTGATTACTGCTTTCCCTTCACCTTTTCCAAGAGACAATGGTATAGTTATTTCTTTTCCAAGAGCACTTTTTGCCAATTTGTCTGTACAGTCATTCCCTTTCAACCCTTCATATGCAGGAACCCAACAAAACTGAACTTCTTCACCACCCCTGTGTACCCGAAATAAACTGTGATATAGCTCAATGACCAGGTCTTCCCTTGTAGATTTTAGTGTGTGTATGGTTTTTAGTGCTGCAAGTGAGTCTGTGCACATTACCACCCAGTCTGGTCTGACCTCCTCCACTCACTGCAAAGCAATAATTATTGCCACCATTTCTGCTGTAAACACGGATGTATTGTTGAAGAGTCTTTTTGCAATGGTCACTTTAAACTCTGGAATATACAGTATACTCCCAACTCCAACAGAGCCCTCTATTATTCTTTGAATCGTCAGTATAGAGCTGTAAGAAGTTACAGTAGTTGTTCCTGAGGTAAATGCTTGTATTAATATACTAACTTCACTCATACGCTAGTCCTTTTTCCTCATAAGCAGACCAGCGTCTACTTCTATTCCCGGAAACAGCCAAGGGGGAACATTACTTACTGGACTGGTGTTAGCTATATCAATAGTGTGCAGGCCATTCATCCTGGTCCTTCTTTCATTTGTCCACCCAAACCCATGTCCCTGGAAATTTGAGTATTCCCAGAGTGATGATATAGAGTGAAGTGATGATACAAAGTATGAGGAGATGAAGAAGAGTGATGTCTGGAGTTAAAGAGTTGTGGTTCGATTGGACACAGCAATGATGATAGAAGGACTACAGCTCTTGACCAGATAAAGTGATGATATAGAGTGAAGTACGTGGCGGTAATGCACCTGTAAGCTGGTTGCCAACCGCCAATCAAATCTAAAAGAAGAAGAAGTCTTATAGTGTTGTTTTTGAAATATTTGCTTCGTCACTTCCTTTCAGCTTGACCCAGTATGATAATGCGAGTTTATCCCTTCTCAAATCCACTGGCATTTCTCCTGCTTCTATTAAAACTGCATTGTTTGGTGTTGTTTTGACGGCTCCAATTGTGAACATGTCTTCTTCTTTTTCTTCTTTTAATGCAGTAGTTTTTATGGGTGAACGTACTTATCTGAATCACTTACCGGAATTGGACTGGAAACAAGGGATCACCAGCTGAATCACCCACCTAGACAGCAAACGAGCCAACTCTTCAGTTCTTCTTCTCTCAGTTACTGGCAGATAGCAAACAACTGAAAGGCGCATACCGCCACCCACAGTGAACATCACTCTATTGTCTGTCTGTCTGTGTGTCACAATCATAGGACATCATAGGATGGCCTATGATGTGCCTATGATGTCTCTATGATATCCTGCATCATAGGACAGCCTGTGATGCTCCTATGATGTCCCTATGCCTTGATGTCTTTATGATGTCATATAGACCATTGGGACTCGCGATGCCATCATATAGACAAAAGGATGATGCCTTTATGATGTCATATAGACCATCAGGACTCGCGATGCCATCATCACTATAAATTCAAGAAATCTCTGTTTGTGTGTGTGTGTGTGTCTGTATGTCACGATCATAGGACAGCATAGGGCGGCCTATGATGTATGATGTCCCTATGATGTCTGCATCATAGGACATCAAGCCTGCCTTCATGCCTTTATGATGTCATATATAGTGATGTCTGCCTGACAGCATATGATATGATGCTGTCCTTGATGTCTTTATGATGTCATATAGCCTGGTATACAGGTTCACCTTGGGATCCTGAACTCTGACTATGAGTTTGGGGTCAAAAGGTCAAAGGTCATGGTTAGCATTCCATTCGCACTATCACTCTAAAGCAAGAAATCTCTGTGTCTGTGTGCATGTGTGTCTGTTGCATTTCTAGGACATCATAGGACAGCCTATGATCTCTGCCTGATCATCATAGGATGTCCTATGAACTCAGGCATCATAGGACTCGCGATGCTGTCATAAAGATATGATGTCTATATGACAGCACATAGACAAATCAGGCATCATAGGACTCGTGATGCTGTCATAAAGATATGACGTCTATATGACGGCACATAGACAGATAGGCATCATAAAGATATGACGTCTATATGACGGCACATAGACAGATAGGCATCATAGGACTGTCTATATGACGTCTATATGACCTCAGGCATCATAGGACTCACAAAAATTCTCTGATGACTCATCTGTTGTGGGGTGTATAAGAGGAGGAGAGGAGGGGGAGTACAGGGCACTGGTAGACAGATTTGTGGAGTGGACGGAGCAGAATCATCTGAGGTTGAATGTCAGCAAGACCAGGGAGATGGTGATTGACTTCAGGAAGAGGAAGGCTCCTTCTCAGCCACTGCAGATTAGGGGGGGAGGATGTGGGAGTGGTTGAAGACTACAAATATCTGGGTGTCAGGATCAGTAGCGGGTTGGACTGGAGATCCAACACCGATGCTGCGCACAAGAAGGGGATGAGCAGACTCTATTTCCTGAGAAAACTGAGATCCTTCAACGTGTGCAGCAGGATGCTGGAGCTTTTCTACCAGACTGTTGTCGCCAGCGCCATCTTTTTTGCTGCGGTCTGTTGGGGTAGCAGTATCAGGGCAAGAGATACCAACAGACTTGACAAGATTATCAAGAGGGCTGGCTCTGTAATTGGTCTCAGACCGGAGACCTTTGAGACAGTGGTGGAGAGGAGAACACTAAATAAACTGTGATCCATCATGAACAATCCTGATCACCCCCTCCACCACACACTAGGTAGGCAGCGAAGCACTTTCTCCAGTAGACTACTACAGCTTCGTTGTTGAACGGCCAGGTACAGGAAATCTTTCCTGCCACATGCAATTTCACTGTACAATAACTCACTATGATGTTGTATTCTGGTCATAGCTATGCTGCCACACTGCACCTTACAGACTAACTGGTACCTCACATTTCACTATACTTCTGATAGTCCTTCTTTGTGCAATGGGATGATTCATGTGTTTATGCGGGTCATCATCATATATTAAGCTATGATGTATATAGTCGTGTTAGTTTCTTTTTTACTTTCCATGGGTAATCCCTTTGTCTGTCGTGTGTGTTTCTGTTGTTTGGCTGTCAACTGTCATGCTGCTGTTACACTGTAATTTCCCAGTTTGGGATCAATAAAGTACATCTATCTATCTATCTATCTATCTATCTATCTATCTATCTATCTATCTAAAGATATGATGTATATGACGGCACATAGACAGATAGGCATCATAAAGTTATGATGTCTATATGACGGCACATAGACAGATAGGTATCATAGGACTCGCGATACCATCATAAAAATACGATGTCTATATGAAGGCACATAGACAGATAGCCATCATAGGACTGTCTATATGACATCTATGTGATGGCAGAGCACATCATAGGACGGCCTTCTGTCCTATGGTGATCCCAGGCGTCATAGGACTCATGATACCATCATGTGTGCATGAGTGTGTGTCTGTGTATGTGTGTGTCTATGTGTCGCGATCATAGGACTTGCTGTGACATCATCAAAGATCATAGGACTCACTGTGACATCAGAGATCAAAGGCAGGCATCACTGAAAGAGTGGTGACATCAAAGATCAAAGGCAGGCATCACTGAACGAGTGATGATATAAAAGATCAAAGGCAGGCATCACCATGGTTACTATTGCCATGGTAACATTTACTTTCTACAGGCATCCAGAAATGCTTGCTTACACCTGCTTTCTATGGGCATGCAGAAATACTTGCTTATACTTGGTTTCTACAGGCATGCACGGGTATGCACTAGTTACTATAAAACGAGTAAAGTTAGGGCTACCAAACCAGGTACACAGGTTCACTATGAGACCATCTATCTATAAATGCAAGAAATCTCTGTGTGTTTATGTGTCTGTCTGTCTGTCTGTCTGTTCTACGCATATCTCTTGAACCGTTCGTCAGACTGGCCTCAGATTTTAAACATGGTTTGCTGAGGTTACGAGGGCGTCCCCGAATATGGAGTCACTCAGTCAAAATATGTAATTTTTATCAATAAAAGTTTTAGCCACCGCTCTGTCTCTTCATGAGCTGGCTTTAAGAAGTGTGGACGGGGTTTCAGATTGACTCTGTGCTGATTGCACAATACGCGGCATCACGACCATGCTGATTGGATAACACACAGCATCACGACCTGTCAGTCACCACAGTGTTCCCGGGACAAAACAAGGGAAATGAAAGTTAGAAAGACAGAAAAAGATAATACTGAAGATTTAATGCTTAAAAAATTATACTATAAAGTTGCTGTGATTGCATAGGTCTAAAGGATAATTTGCCATATGTGGAGAATGAGGTGAGTGAGCGGACTGGGCGGAGGAGCGTCAGTGGGGACCAGGTCTGACAAATGAACACAGAACATGCTGGGAGAAGCAGTGGCCAGACCTGGCTCAAAGGCACGCTAACTGATGGCGATAAAAAAAAAGTTATTTTCAATAAAGTGAAAAAAAGATAATGCATGGAGTGTGCTTTTGCCCTGAGGCTGATTTATCATGCAAAACAGTGGAGCTCTGTGGTTTGCGCAATCAGCTGATTGGATCCATCGGTGTTCTGACAGCATATCGATCAGAACAGCTGATATACGTGCAGGACATACAGGAGAACTGAAATGGCGTTTCTCTCTCTCTCTCTCTCTTCAATTCAATTCACCGCAATTCACTGCATTCAATTCACCGCACCACATCACAACAGAGGCCGTCTCATGGCACCAGAGTGCAGAGAAAAACCCCACAGTCTCAGAAAAACCCAGCAATCAGACGATCCCCTATGAGCAAGCACTAAGCGACAGTGGAGAGGAAAAACTCCCATTTGGCAGGAAGAAACCTCTAGCAGAACCAGACTCAGGGAGGGGCAGTCATCTGCTGCAACTGGTTGGGGGTGAGGGGATAGGGAGGATGGAGAGGGCAGACATAAAGAACATAACAGTAAGGTGCCAAGTACATTATTGGAGGTCAACCAGCAGTATGGATCAAATAACAACAGAACAAAAGTGGGGATAAAAGACACAAAATCCCTCCTTAAACGTAAGCTATATTAAAAAAGAAGGATTTTACCCTGTTCTTAAAAACAGAGACCGAGTCTGACTCCCGGACCCAGAGTGGTTACCGGTTCCAGAGAGAAGGAGCTTGGTAGCAGAAGGCTCTGCCTCCCACTGTACTTTTGGAGATTATGGGCACCACAAGTAAGCCAGCATTTTGGGAGCATAATGCTCTATTAGGATGGTAAGGTAATATCAGATCTTTTATATATTGGGGGCCTGATTATTAAGAGCTTTGAAAGTAAGAAGAAGGATTTTAAACTTGATTCTAAATTCTATGGGAAGCCAATGAAGGGAAGACAGAACCGGGGAGAGATGATCTCTTTTTCTAGAACCAGTTAAAACTCTAGCAGCAGCATTTTGAATCAACTGAAGATTTTTTAAGGATACTTTAGGACAACCAGATAATAAAGAATTACAATAATCTAATCGAGAGCTGACAAAGGCGTGAATCAGTTTCTCAGCATCATTTAGAGACAAGATGCTCCTGATCTTGGCAATATTGCGCAGATGATAGAAGGCAGTCTTAGAAACAATTTTAATATGTGTGCAATTTTCAGTGGTGTGTGCAATATTAAAACTAGAAAAGCACTCATAGAGCGCATACCTCCACCAAGGCTCCTTCCGTTTGTCATGGATCACCTCCAAAATGTAATGGGTTTGTGTGTAGGCCTATAGCCACTTGTGGTGAAAATGGCATCAAAGTCTGTCCATCAGTTTTGGAGTATTGTTGCTAACACACTGTGAGAAGATAAGAGCCTTGGCTGAGGTATGCATTCTCAGATCATCACCAAAATATAATGGGCTCCTCTCTAGCCCAAGAACCACCTCTGGTGAAAATTTCATCCAAATCCATCCAGTACTTTTTGTGTAATCCTGCTGCACAAATACAAACAAAGCCCTTGGTGGAGGTATGCACTCTCAGATCATCACCAAAATCTAATCATCTGTTCCCTGTGCCATTACACACCTTTCCTGAAATTTTCATCAAAATCCGTTCATAACTTTTTGAGTTATGTTGGTAACAGCAGACAGACAGACAGACAGACAAACCCCGGTAAAAACATTACCTCCTTGGCGGAGGTAAAAAGGAATAAGGCTGGAAAAACAACAGCAGTCCATGTACCATAATGCCACCTGTAGTGCAAATAGCGACAAAAGATGGAGTTAAGGTTTAATGCTTAAAGAATTATGTTACGGGTCCCGGGGAGGTGACCACAATAACAAAAAGAAATAGGTTTTTTTAAAAAAAGACGTGATCCTCCGTGTCTGCTCTTGGGTCTGTAAAATACAGAAAGAGTCTTTGAAAGACAGAACACAGGACCACTCGTGTCTTTCTCCAGATCGTACTAAAGGGAGGCCGGAAGTGCACCCTCTTTGTTTACCTGGGGTGGAACGACCGCAGTGCCAAAGGTTCCGCTGCTTACTCTTAAATATTTATACAGGGCTACATATCAAATGTTAATATTATTGATCGTCCACAATCTCAAAATATATTTAGATACTCTTAAAATAAAAATAAAATGACAGTCTCTCTGAATTATTTCCAAATGTGGTGCCCTATTTGGGTGTACCACACGCTCCCCAACAACAAAAGTGGCTCCTGACACTTAACAGTAACAAATCAAAATCTCAACACTATTAAAGTCTCTATTCAAAAGTCTCTGGAACGTCTTTCTTTTCAAGTGTCCTTAATCTTCAGGTATTATCCAAGATCTGGTTAGTTTAATAGCAAGGAATAGCATACTGACATGGCAAGTAGTTAGAGGTGAAAGGAGGAAGATAAAAAGGTTGAGGATAGAAAGAAGGGTAGCACATAAAAGGATATGGTGTTGACTGCTGAACACTGACAGTGTTCACCGACGGACGAGTCTGGAAGGCTGGCTGGCCCAGGGACGGATAGGTGAACACCATGTTGGGTCGTCTCTGCCTGGTGGACTGCCTCAGACGTGGTGGCGACTCAGGACGACGGTCTGGCTCTGGACTGGGCACCAGCTCAGGATCAGCTGCAGGTCCGGGACTAGGAGCAGGTACATCTTGGTGGAGATGAAGCACTTCCCCGTCGTCGTCTGGTTGAAGTTGGTCCACGTTTTGTTCACTTTCCCTTTGTATTTCTTGTCCTTCTTCCGTAATATTGTCTCTGTCTTGTTCAGATTGAATAGGAACTTGTACTTGTCTTTGCTGTGTTGTTCCCCATCTTCTTTGTGACTCACATTGGACTTGGTCGACTGGACGTTGACTTTCTTGCAGGTGTCTGGGAACACGAAACCAATAGAGGGGTTCGTCTTCTTCTGAATCACTCGCTTCAGGACTGTTTGACTTTTCCAGTGTGTTTTGTCTGATATCGGTAGGTCTGTTGTTTCTCTTTTGTGACTTGGCAACTGGACTTTGAATGATGTCGACTGGTAAGTCGTTGACTTGGAGAAGCAAGTTTCTGTGCAGGGTACGGATGGGACGACCTCCTGTCTCTGGACTTACTTTGTAGACGGGGTTGTCTCCAACTTGCTCCCTCACGATGTAGGCTGTTTGTTCCCAGTAGGGCCTTAGCTCGCCAGGACCACCTCTTTCGCCCAGGTTCCGTACAAGCACTCTGTCTCCTACTTGCAGGACTACACCTCTGCATCGTTTGTCATAGTTTGTCTTTACTTTGGAGCTTGACTGTTGACTGTTTGTACTTGCGATCCTGTACGCCTCTGTCATTTTCCTTCTATTGTATTTGACCTGCTTTCTCAGCTGCTTGCTCTGGTACTTGGGGCGCGGAGTTGAAGCTTCGACAGAGGAGGAGTTTACTGGCTGGGACTTTGGCTCTGTACCGATCTCTGGCTGTCCCTTGACAGAGACCGATTCCCGTTTCCCTGATTTCTTGGGTCGCTTCAGACATCCAACCGCTCTGTGTCCCGACTCACTGCATACAAAGCAATGACTGCACTCCTGTAAGCTTTGTTCAGTACATTTCGGACAGAGATAGGTTTTCTTTTGGTTGGCTGGAGGCTGAGAACGCTGAGGGGAGGAGTTTACAGCTTTCTGTTCCATGAAAGTTGCCACCATCTTGGTTAGAGTCTCTACTTGTGCAGCAAGTTGTTTGATTGTCTGTGAGACTTGTTGGTCTTTGGCTGTCGTGTCCTTTGTTGCAATCACAGCGCTTTGTGCTGACTTCAGACGAGGGGTTTGCCCTAACCTTCGCTGGTGTTCATTCTCATCACTGATTATCTTTGTGACCTCACTAAGAATCTCTACATCTGTTACATTGTTGTTTGATATAAGAGGTCTTAGTCGTTGCCGTAGGTCTGCATACTTCACTCCCAGGCCTTGATAGACTGTGTGCAGAAACACTTCCTGGATTGTCCTTGGGTCATACGAGATGTCTGCATTGGCTTGTTTTGACTGAAAGATAAGTTTCTGTTTGAGTCCAATCATGCGATATAGGAATTGCTGAGGGGACTCCTGCTCAGTTTGTTGGGCGCACATTATCTCCTGGAACATCTCTGTTGTTGCCTTTTCTCCAAGGTGGGATCGGAGAAAGCCCTGAAGTTCAGAGAGAGCCAGTTCATCTTTGAGCATGAGCATGTCCCTGAACGTGCCAGGCTTTACAATTCTCAGTACCCCCCTCACGATCTCTGCTTCAGAAAATCCTTCTTTTAATCCTTCATTGATCTGTCTCATGAGACTGTTATAACTGATTTCAGAGCTGTTGTCTCCAATTTGTCCTCCAAAAACCTTGAATTCTCTCCGAGGCAGGTAGGAAAGGTCTTTGAGAGTGACATGTCTTTCTGGACTACCTTGTTCCCTTGGCTGCGGTTGTGAGTGGCTCTGACAACTGGGTGCTGCAGGTGGTTGGAGTGTCACAACTTCACACAGTCTTAGTCTTTCGCCCAGTGTCTCATATGCTTTCCTCAGTTCCTCTACAGACTCTGCGTTTGCGTTCACACTAACTTGAATGCCTGGTGGAACAGCAGATGGTGATGGTGGATCTGGCAACATATTGGATGGATGAGGACTTGACTTGGTTGGTGTTGCAGCCTGATCAGCTGGATGCGTGGTGGAGCCGCTTGTTTGTATCATTTCAGTTAGCATATCATCCAACATTAGCAACTGACTCATTCCCTCATCTTCAAGTTTCAGCAGAGTTGGGGACCGTAAATAGGAATCGACATAGTCCATACAGCTCTCATTATCGTCTTCACTGAACTGTTTGTCTTTGTCTCCAGCTGCAAGGCTCTTTGTTAGCCTGAAAAGATCCCTACTTGAGAGGGCAAACAAGCGTCCTCTGATGCTCCATATCAATTCTTTCCGTGCTGTCGACATGGTACTTTAGCTATCTGTAGTTCGAGTGTTGTATTATCTGTACAGTGACTAGGCTGCGTTTTACCTTCTTGACAGCAGTGCAGTTCCACTTTCGGTTGAAGATCATTTCTTTCTCTTTGATCTTCCTCCTTGGACACCCATTGACTGATGTGTCTGATGTAGCAGCTTGGCAACCGTTGTCTCGTAGTTCTGGTATCACTGGATCTTCCCTCGATAACTGAAGAGGAGAGATCCCAGACGAGCCCCCACAGTTTGTTACGGGTCCCGGGGAGGTGACCACAATAACAAAAAGAAATAGGTTTTTTTTAAAAAAAGACGTGATCCTCCGTGTCTGCTCTTGGGTCTGTAAAATACAGAAAGAGTCTTTGAAAGACAGAACACAGGACCACTCGTGTCTTTCTCCAGATCGTACTAAAGGGGGGCCAGAAGTGCACCCTCTTTGTTTACCTGGGGTGGAACGACCGCAGTGCCAAAGGTTCCGCTGCTTACTCTTAAATATTTATACAGGGCTACATATCAAATGTTAATATTATTGATCGTCCACAATCTCAAAATATATTTAGATACTCTTAAAATAAAAATAAAATGACGGTCTCTCTGAATTATTTCCAAATGTGGTGCCCTATTTGGGTGTACCACAATTATACCATAAAGTTGCTATGATTGTGTAGGTCTAATAGATAATTCGGCATGAAGAACACCAGGTGCGCTGGGGGGAGCAGCCACTGAACCGGTGGATCGTGGTCCTTCAGAGGCACACGGGTAAAGCAGCACCCAGTGGGTCTCAAATATTTGTAAACGTGTCCTGTTATAGTACTGCATGAGTTTATTGATGATACACAGAAGAAATTCAATATTACACTGAACTCCATCACTGAACAGTGATATAAACTAAAATAATTATGATGATGACTCAACAACTCCCATTCCCCAAAGTGCAAGATACACTATTATCTTGAATAAGTGATAAAAGATCACACAAATAAGTGATCTGACAAACAAATAAACAAGGGATCTGAAACAGCCGCCAATATTGGATGTTCCATTCAGTTTCAATATTTAGGTATTCTGTAATTAATATTCACACGATCAAATAAATCTTAGTGCCATTAACTCACTTTTATATTTGTCAAAGTCTAACATTTGATTGCCTACATATAGCCTACACCTCTTTGTATTCCACTTTCAAACACAGCCTACATTTGGGCCTGTAAAGCCTGATTGGGATACCCGTTTCAGACAGGAATACTTGCGTTCGACGGGCAATGCACTAATACTGGATAATGATGGGATTCACAGTTCACTAAAATATACTGAATCATTTCAGTTTGTTCGCTTAAAAAAGATGTTCAAAAGATTTGTACACCAAATCGCTCAGTACTGTACTGGAGTTCTAACTGCCTACTGCCCACTGAACTGAGAGTCAGCTGAATGGAGCAGGTGGGGCTTATTCGCTGCTCCCCAGTACGATCATGACTGAACTGAGAGTCAGCTGAACAGAGCAGCTTATTTGCTGCCTAGGTAAGTGATTCAGCTGGTGATCCCTGGCTTTCAGTACAGTTCTGGTAGGTGATTTAGTTCAGTACATTCACCCATAAAAACTAGTACATTCAAATGACACGTTTGCAAAATGGATTAAATTCATTTTTTTCCTTTAAAATTCTACACACAACACCCCATAATGACAACGTGAAAAAATATTTTTTGAGATTTTTGCAAATTTATTAAAAATAGAAAACTAAGAAATCACATGTAAGCAAGTATTCACAGCCTTTACTCAATACTTTGTTGATACAGCTTTGACAGCAATTACAGCCTCAAGTCCTTTTGAATATGATGCCACAAGCTTGGCACACCTATCTTTGGACAGTTTTGCCCATTCCTCTTTGCAGCACCTCTCAAGCTCCATCAGGTTGAATGGCAAGCATCGGTGCACAGCCATTTTCAGATCTCTCCAGAGATGTTCAATTGGATTCACATCTGGGTTCTGGCTGAGCCACTCAAAGACATTCATAGAGTTGTCCTGAAGCCACTCCTTTCATATCTTGGCTGTGTGCTTAGGGTTGTTGTCCTGCTGAAAGATGAAACGTTGCCCCAGTCTGAGGTCAAGAGCACTCTGGAGCAGGTTTTCATCCAGGACATCTCTGTACATTGCTGCATTCATCTTTCCCTCTATCCTGACTAGTGTCCCAGTTCCTGCCACTGAAAAACATCTCCACAGCATGATGCTGCCACCCCCATTAGCATGGTTATGAGCGGTGCCTGGTTTCCTCCAAACATGACGCCTGGCATTCACGCCAAAGAGTTCAATCTTTGTCTCATCAGACCAGAGAATTTTGTTTCCCATGGTCTGAGAGTCCTTCAGGTGCCTTTTGGCAAACTCCAGGTGGGCTAACATGTGCCTTTTACAAAGGAGTGGCTTCCGTCTGGCCACTCTACCCTACAGGCCTGATTGCTGGATTGCTGCAGAGATGGTTGTCCTTCTGGAAGGTTCTCCTCTCTCCACAGAGGAATGCTGGAGCCCTGACAGAGGGACCATCGGGTTTTTGCTCACCTCTCTGACTAAGGCCCTTCTCCCCAATGGCTCAGTGTAGACGACCGGCCAGCTCTAGGAAGAGTCCGGGTGGTTCCAAACGTCTTCCATTTATGGATGATGGAGGCCACTGTGCTCATTGGGACCTTCAAAGCAGCAGAAATGTTTTTGTGCCCTTCACCAGATTCGTGCCTCAAGACAATCCTGTCTTGGAGGTCTACAGACAATTCCTTTGACTTCATGCTTGGTTTGTGCTCTGACATGCACTGTCAACTGTGGGACCTTATATAGACAG